>JABCKD010001471.1:0-12807 GCA_013186415.1 Fusarium sp. NRRL 66088 | reverse complement strand
ACATACGACCATACCCACTGGAGAACTCGGGATCCCGTCCGCTCTCCCATAGATAAGCCAGTGAGGGGCGGATTAGTAGTTGGGTCGGTGACGACCAGCGAATCCCCGCTGTTGTATGTCTTTTTGTCATTTTTCTCTATTTTTGCAACCTTGTTCTTTTGGTCGTGGTGTTGTGTTGACGCTGTCGAGCGTAAAGGTGCATCTCGAGGTTCAAGGTAACGTGCCTTGACTGCATAGAAATTATCCAAGCTCCGTCATCTGAGATCTTATCACAATTTCGCGTGATTTCCATTCTGCTGGGTCAATATGGGGCGAACGGAGCATACCAAGTGGGCATCATCTGACTCCCCGGCTTTGCTACAATAACTACTTCGAGTGTCCACGTATGACAGAGTAAATCACATTACGGATGGTGAAATTAAGCACGGTCACAAATCTCATTGGATGAATATGCAGTTAATGACTCAATTCCGATATATACCGAACAGTCTATAGATGCTTGTATGGAGACCCTCTCAGCTTGCCTTGGTAACCAAAGGACAGGATACACCGGCATAATAAACTCCAATCTTGCCGTAATTCTCTGGCTGTAGTTACAAGTTAGGGCCTCGTCCGTTACCTGAGCTTATCAACGGCCTCCGCTACTAAACGTGTTGTTCGTCTTCTGCTGCATCTGGAGGAGAGCCAGCGTACGAAGCTCAGGCTCTACACGGAGCATTCTAGGCTCCTCGATGGGGCCCAGGTTTCCCTCTGAGGTCAAAGGCTGGATACCTTGATCTGGCTGATAGAAGATGGCATGCGAGCAATCAGAAGGGCCTTCGTAGTTGGCCTCGAGGCACGCAGAACGAGTTTCCACGCAACCACTATACAAGTTCCTTCTTATACTTGAACTTGATTTCCCACCAAGACTAGCTGGGTGGGAAGTTGCACTGAAGACGGCATTCTTGGTGGCCTTGCGGGAAACCTTGGAATTGGTACGGGCGCAGATGTTAGACATGATGAAGGTCCGACGCTGCGAAAATCCTGCTGGCGTGTTGGATATGGTTCTGTTGACACGTGGATGCTGTCTCTATTGGAGCTCAAGTTGAAGAAACCGAGTTGAACAGAACAGGGGACGTTGTGTCAATGTTAATGATAGCAGCTTTTTTATACTTGGACATTGTAAACTTCACTTGAAGTGATCAGTTCCAGCTTGCGATAGTGTTCTGCTTAGTTATGGGAAAATTGATGACGATGAATACGCAGTAACAAAGAAACGCAACAATGATTATAGCCGTGTGAACGCGTACAGTATCAGGGGGGATGACGAACAATGGAATCAGGGGCTAGCGAAACAACGAGACAAAGAAACCAACAAAACAAGCATCACGTGGATCAAGTGAACATGAGTCAAAGTTTCAGTGCAAAGGATGACCTTGTTTTCTTTTTTCTGCAAAATATTCTTCAAAGGAAACCTCAGTAGCGAAAGGCCAAGGGCTGTGCCCAGGTGCTGGTTCAATATGGACAGAACTCCGATTGGCCTAGTAACGAAGCCATACGCCTTTCTCCTTGGGCATCAACTGAGTGCTGTTTTTATCCCGTCTTAAATGGCTCTGGGTGAGAAGCCAGCACTGGAATCTTGGTAAGTCCCACAAGATATTTCCATGCCCATTCCCATCCTTCAACGAGGCTTGGCCTGGGGCGCAATACCTCTTAGCTTGATAATCATGCTTCACTCTGTCACAAAAAACATAACAAAGGAAAAATTCTGCTTTTGGATCTGACCAGGGTCGCGTGTCGGTGACGCCCTTCCAAACCCTTGTGCGACATGATCCTTGTTCAATGCCAATCTCAACAATCACTTATCATATCATAACTTCAACAGCTAAACTTTCACTAAAAAGATGGGTCCCTAAATGTCCGAGGCACCAACTATTTGCATTTCGAGCTTATAACTCTTGAGTCTTGGAAACCTTGGGCGTGCTATGGGTCCAAGGCCTTCTCGTCGCTGCATGCCGCTTTTCTATTATCTGATATTAAACCAAGAGTCGGCAGATGCAAAATCAACGCGGCTGTTCGACTAGCAGTGTCCTACTTGTCTTATTTGACTGGCCACTGAATATGCTTGAGCAACTTCAGCTGCGGTTCACCACTCTTAAACGCCAAACTAAACTACCGCGCATTGCGTGAGTTCGGTATCTCTCTGAGCGTGAAGCTTCTGGTGCTTCTTATCAGCATCTGTGACTTGAATATTGGGGTCTTCTCCTTACCCTGGCACCTCATTTGTTGGATCCGAACCCTGGCGCTAAGACAGGGCTTTTGGCCTCGCTTCCGTCTGGCGACTTCACTAGACTCGGATTTCGTGTTCCCGAGTCCAGGAATCACATCCTCGAGAAACAAGACGAATTACCGGGGGGTAAAATCCCGCGACTCGTCTCTCTGAAAGCACCAGAGCAAGGTCTTGGCTGCAGGGCGTGTTGGCAAAAATAGGATTGCAAAGGACGCGAAGGCCCTCTTTTGTGGCTGAGTGTACCGTAGGACACATCCAAAGAGACGCTGTACAGCCATAATGATAGGCTCCGGGGGTCTCGAGACCCAGCTTGTTGCAACTGAAAGCCAACAGGAGTTTGGCATGGCCTGACGAGGGTTATTGTCATTTCAGCTCCCGGAATCACGGGTTTCTGTCCCTCCCGTATCAAAACCCAAGGCATCGCCTACCTGCTCGCCGCCACTTAGGCTGACCATGGTCAGTCGTTACCATGATTCCGGGCCTAAGGGCAATCAAGATCTAAATCTATTTAATATTGCTAGGCCTACCCTATCTCATAGCCGCCCCGAAGATGCATTCTTTAATGTTTACCGCCCTCTCGGTACTTGGCCTGGTAGCCAGTGTACACTCCGAGACCGTCTTCACAAACCCAGCGACGTGGAACGCCGAGGACGATGATCGATCCAACTACCAAGTATACGAAGTGGGCGATAGGATACCCATAAGGTGGACGACAGATCGAGACAGAATAAGCGTTGCGGTTTGGGAAAGTGGTACATCAGGACCTTTCCTCTGGGCTTGGGTCGACCGTAAGAGAACCTCCTCTTCTGCCGTCCTCATACACGCTTACATGATGTTTAGAGAACCTAACTGAGCGGTCTACCACGTGGAAGGTTGACTTTGGCAATGGCCGCTTCGACACGGACGTCGGGGCAGAACATGCTAGGTTCTGGTTCGCCCTTTACGACCCCGAAGATATCGTTGATCGATCCGCCGATGGGTCAGAGAGTTTGGTCAACTCTGCTTCTTTCAACGTGACCGTTCCCGATTATAAGCCACCAACAGCGAAGACGACGACGGCTACCGAAGAATCCACCACTTCATCTACCCCAATCGAGACTGAGACCAAGACGAGCACAACAAGCACAACGGCAGAGTCAAGTCCGACAGAATCAGTAGATTCAGGTGCCGCGGACAAGGAGGAAGGCAAAGATTCAGGTCTCTCAGCAGGTGCTGCAGCCGGCATTGGAGTCGGTGCATCAGTCGGTGGAATTGCGATCCTCGGCGCCATTGGTTTCTTCGTCTGGAGGCATTTGGGAAAGAGAAAGGAGCAGCAATATCAGGGACCGCCCGGCCAGACAACACTGCAGAGTCCTGAGGCGAAGGCCGAGTTGCCCGCTCATTCCTCAACGACTTCAACGAGCCAAGTATACGAAGCGCCATAGCACGGGGCTGCCTTGCGGGTTAAATGATGAGGCTTGAAGAAGTTTGAATTAGTAAGATGGTTTTCATTGCATCTATAGCCGTGTGGTGGGTCAAGGTAGAAGATAGCACAAGGCAATAGTTTGGAGACTTGACGAGCTTGAATACATGATTATCTCTATCCTATTTTATCAGATCATCTAAACCTAAACCTGAATGAATTTAAACTACCAAAAGGCTTACCTGCCCCGTGCCCTGACTTGCAATGATGTGGGTTCTCAAGCGCGTTGTCAGGGACATAAAACACTATTATAGCAAGCATCAGAACTACATTCCCAGCTGGCATACTTGGCCTCTCTTTAAACCCAATTCTCACCCTTTATAAGAAAAATGATTATTGGGAGTCTCAGTTCTGAATCTTTGGCATGGCGATCAAGGTTAGGCTGGGTACCTGCCCGTCCATGACATGTGGAACTACTCAAGCCGTTGTGGCTTGTCATTTTACAGAAACAGATTGTGTATTTCCCTTTCTGGAAAATCTAATAAATTTTCTCATCTTATTTTACGCACAGTACAAGGCCGTATTTCAGCTCACGTATTCTCCACGATGCTTCCACAGCAAATTGAGGCCTCTCACATCCACCCAACCCTTATGAGTCAATGACGTACCCCTTGCAACCAACTCAGAGTCGAGGCTTTGAACATTTCTTTCAGCTGTCGCTCAGAAATGACCAGGGATTTTTCAAATCCCGCGCGTGGCGCCTGCGGTGAAACGGAGGCAGTACCCGGTCGGTGGAGGCCCTCACGTCAACTACCGGGCGTGCTGCGTCTTCGGTTGAAGGTTTATTATTATATGTACTCTATATCATTCCTATCCTCATAAATCTACCGAACTCTCTCTTTCTATAGACATCTATAAAGCTATTGCCACTCCTTTTCAACTCTAAGCGGTGATAGATCGAAGTGCGGGGTTTGCTTGTGGCTTCAACCTAGGCATGCAGCCGTTGAGCTGATCACTTCCACTCTCCACCTTGATGCATGATCGGCGCCTGCAATACAACGAGGGAAGAGATAACAAAGCAGGCTGCGAAAGTCTTCGTGTTCCAGACCATGAGACCCCCGCACATGTCTTTCGACTCTCCCAACCTGAACTTTACACCTCCTTCACCGAGCTCCAAGGTACGTACAATACCATGTCGGACAAGAACGAAACCGAGCAGCCGAGCACTGCGGCTCAAGGCACGGTTGAAGCCTCAGCCAGCCACGAGAGTCCTCCTCCAGCTGCTGAGGTTGGGCCAGCCGAAGCGTCACACAGCTCGGGGATTCTACCTCCACAGCACTGGCAGCAAGCCGCCATAGTCAGTACAAGCCATGACTTTGCTTTTGCTTCCCATCTAAGTACCACTTAGGACGCGGGTGAGACGGAAGATGCCGATTCTGCGCTGGGGGACAACAGTAGCTCAACGGCATCCATCACGTCTAGTATTCTCAAGTATCGGACTATCCTTGGAAGGACCTTCCACAGTGAGCAGGGCGATGCCCATTACTGGTTTGTCAACCAAGAAAGGTTATCCAACATATACTAACAAAGACTCCAAGGGGCGCCAATGATGAACGACAAAATGAAGCTATGGATATCAAGTGAGACCTACTCAGAATATACACCAAAGCAATCGCATTATCTTACTCTTTCTCAGTCACCACTGCCAGACTCTTCGCCTTGACGGAAAGTTGTTTCTAGCTCCTTTAAGTAATGATATCGAGGTCAGAATTCTCTCGGTGTTAGTCTTGCATAGTATGCTTATTCGGGGTCTAGAAAGCCGTCGACATTGGGACCGGAACAGGTATAACAACATCAGTATCTAAACATTAGACATATGTTCCACAATACTAATTTGAACCTCTACCATAGGTGTTTGGGCCATGTAAGGTATCTTTTCAGATTTGAGACTCAGGAAAGTTGACCTCAGCTCAGTGATTTCGCTGATGACTTTCCTGGTTGCGAGGTTATAGGAACCGATATATCACCTATTCAACCGAGCTGGATTCCTCCAAATCTTCAATTGTAAGCTTTTAACTCACATGATGTCTTACATAGACATAGAAAGCTGATGGTTTGCCTGTTCAGCCAGATCGATGACTGCACCAAGGAGTGGACCTTTCCCGAAGACTCCCTCGACTACGTTCATATCCGTTTCTTGACCGGATGCATTGCTGACTGGGACGCCCTCATGAAAGAGGCCTATCGATGCCTCAAGCCCGGTTGCTACATCGAAAGCATGGAGCCTTCGGCCAATATTCAAAGCGACGACAACACTGTTGAGCCAGATAGCGCCATGGGTCAATGGGGCAAGATCTTTGTCGAGGGTGGTAGTAAAATGGGACGGACCTTTACTGTGGTTGAAGATGAGCTTCAGAACAAGGCCCTGCGGAAAGCAGGTTTTATTGATATCCAGGAGCAGAAGCACAAGGTCAGTGATACCTCACAGCCTTAAACTGTTGATCCATCAATCATGTTCATCTTACTAATCCTCCCTCTCTTCGCAGTCTCCAATAGGCAGCTGGCCTAAGGATGAAAAGCTCCGAGAGATAGGCCAGTATGCTCAGCTATCCATGTAGCAAGACTTTGAGGGGCTCATTCTGTTCATGGCGAATGTCCTGGGTGGTTGGAGTAGGGAGGAGATCCAAGTCTATGTCGCCCACCTGCGTCGAGAGATTCGTTCGGGAAAGAAGCATGGCTGGTATTGGCAAAAGGTTGTTTGGGCTCGAAAGCCGGATTCGGCTTAGGTTCTCAGGGGTCAGATTGGATGCTCCAAGAAGGTTCATGGCATGAAACTTGGTCGAGTGCGATATATGGTGGTTGCAGGCTTGGATATCAAATATTCCAGCTATTGGCTTAGTGATCACATATTCTTACTGTCGTAAAATGGATAATGATTCTGAACTTGGAAGTTTTGCAGCATGGCTCGTATTTCCTGGATGAAAAGGCCTGATGCTGACTTAATCTCGATTCGAGTCTTGGTGTGATTCACGATGGCTGCCTGAGATAGGTCGAGAACACTGATGATGAGTCGCCGATTTCTCATGATTGCAGAAGGCTTTCCAAAGCTTACTATTCTTGAAGTCATCCATCAGATGTTCCGCGTCGCTAAACATATCAACACCATAGGTATGCATCACGACGTCATGAGGTCCTAAGTGCATCGCTTGTCCGGATGTCGGCTATGCCAAACAGCCAATGTCTTACAGGGGGGCTCTCCAACGCCTTGCTCCGGTCGGGCTGGCCTGGCTCAAGACGTGGAGGCATGCATGGCTTCATCACTCTTTGCCCATCGTACATGCTGCAAGCCGGCGGCGTACGACGACGAGGCAAGGCTCTCTCGTGTCCGTCGTGGCCGGTCACTAGGCCAGCTCCATGGCATTTATGCCGGGCCTGATCAGCATTACGCTATAAACAAGAGATGGAGGGACAAAGGTCCAAAGTTTTAGATTATCTTGGATGAGCCGAGAAAAATCGATGACTCTGACGCATTCTCCTGCGAATCAAGGGCGATATCAAATACGTCTCGCCCTAGAATCGCAGGCTCGCAGCCCTACAAACATCTTGAGAAACGGACCGGATACGAGTTTTAGCCTTTATATAAGCATTAATAAAGTTAGTTGCATCTCAGGGCAGGTTTTTGCACATGTTTGTTGTTTCTCTGCACCTGAGCTTGCTACCCCTCCTGTGGTGAAGTCATCGTGATGATTCCTGACTCTGCCGTGAAACCACTCAAAGACTTTGAGTCTCACGGCATCCCCCGATCGTATTTTCCATCATCTGTGCTTTGATGGACAGTTTCGAGATACACACGACGTCAATTGGGTCCAGAAACCGTCTCAAGCTGCCTCTTCTGATCGTCTGAAGGCGTCACGACGGCAGTACCGACGGCCCGGATCACAGCTCATAGGGCTGGCCATGGTCTGACGAGCACATGTTGAATACGAGCTGGGCCTGAAACGCCTTGGCGTTAAACTTCAAGCCAACTTGTTCGGGTCCCGAAGGTTTATTGCAAGACACTGTACGTAAGCACCCAGGACCACGTTCATACATAAGGTCAGTTCGCTTCAAACCCCAGAGTAGTATCTGTATCCACGATTAAGCAACCTCTGTCGATCGTTATTTTACTCCGAATCAAAGCACTCACTCGATATGAAGTCCGTCCTCATCGCCGCCGCCCTCGCTTCGGCTGGTGCTCTAGCACAGAGCCCTCTGCCCCAGTGCGCTGTAACTCTGTCCCTATCCTCAAGCATGAAGGCGTACTTACAGCTTGCAGCAATCTTGCGCCTTAAGCATCCTCGCCTCCAGTGGCTGCGGTTCCACTGACGTTGCTTGCGTCTGCAAGTCCAAGGTCTTTGTTGAGGGCTACACTGCTTGCGTGAGCAAGGCTTGCGACGCCAAGGATGCCGCCGGTATGGCCCCGTTCCGTATGAATGGAGACTCTCTGACCTCTTGATCCCTCAGCTGCCGAGCAATACGGTGTTCAACTGTGCGGCTCTGCTGGCGTGACTTTTAGCGGCGGCGGCGGCGGCGCCCCGGCCACTGAAGCTCCTCCTGCTTCGAGCGAAGCTCCTGAAGCACCCTCGGCTCCGACTGAAGCCCCTTCGGCTCCGTCTGCTCCGGCTGTCCCGTCTGCTCCATCCGCTCCCGCTCCGCCTTATCCCCCGAAGCCTTCCGAGGAGGTCCCACCTGTTGTATGTCGGCCACCCTCTCAACCAAAGCCAATAGTTGATGTGAATACTTCCAGGTTCCTCCCGAGTCCGAGCCCGCCGGAGTGCCTACCGCCCCTGCCACTCCTGCCACGCCCACGGCCGTCGTCCCGACTGCTGGCGCTGGAATTGTTCAGGTCTCGAACGCGGTTATGCTCTCAGTTGGACTTTCGATGATGCTAGTTCTGCTGAACTAATAATAATTAATAGGTCGGGAGGGCAGAACGCTTATTCTACTGGTTGGGTCATAATGCAAGTCTCCTTTTCATGTACGGTAATAATCCAGATGTCTTGTTGTTCAACAGCTAGTAGGAAGCCCGCAGGTTTTGAATCCAGTATGTCCAAGGCCAAGAACACGAATTTGGGATGTTTCAGAACGTGATTATAATTTTAATAGTGTATTTTCAACAAGTTGCAAGCCATATCAAGCCACATCTGCACCCTTCCTTGTGCTGTACGTTGACATTTCTGTATCTCCTTGGTAGGAAGTGACGTCTTTGAAGATATGTTCAATAGATCTTGTTGCTTGCCATGTAAGTATCGTCCTTTGAAAGCCGAGCCAGAGATAATCGCGATGAGTGTTCTAGATCGTGGATGCTCGTTTGCATTGGAAAACTGACCAATCCCCAAATAGTGCCGAAGTTGTCTCTCGGCGAATTTCAGATGTGAGTATCGGAACATTCAGACCGCCATTGGTTATCATGGGTAAGTTTCACGGACAAGCCGACGGGTTATCACGTTTTTCTCCCAGCTGAGGCGGTTGGTGCTTTTCCATGTGGCAACCCCTTGCCCCTGGCTGCGGAATGCATACGCATAAACCTTAATCATTAAAAGGCAATGGTATTGTTGGTTTTTTATTGGGTAACCTTTCGTTACTACTTCATGTGAATGTGATCCTCTTGGCCGCTTGTGCTAAAGCATGCCAAAAGCCTCATCGAAGTTGACCCTTTTTCTCAAGTTGCAAAAAAGACTCGGTAACCACCAACCCATGAGCTTTTCAACGCCCCTTGGCAAGCACTCGTAAACAACTTACAAGTTCACGAGATGATGATGTGCGAATCAGGGACCAGGGCGGCAAAAAGAGTGGTTCCGCCCGGGATCGAACCGGGGACCTTCTCGGTGTTAACGAGATGCCATAACCAACTAGACCACGGAACCTCTGCTTGATGAAAATTGACAGGCACATACACAAGATGTGCTGGCGTGGTGGGAGAGAGACCGACGAGAAGGTTATGTGACAGCGGTTTGAACAGTACTTTTCATGACACAACTCCATCATCCAGAAAGGACAAAAATGAAAGTAGGCGCGATTAAAAACTCTGCGAAAAGTACTGACAGTCATCTACAAGATATAGCCAAAGCTTTGGGCTAATACCAACCGATTCTTGGTGTACTTGGGCGAGGTGCTCAAGAAGCGAAAATTTCTATAGAGGCAGAAATATTGCCAAACACTAAAGCAGTGACCTGTTCAATGACTTTCCTGCCTAAATTGGCATTCAAAAGTCATCTATTAAGAAAATTGAGGCTCAAAAACGGTTCAGCTTTCGGAGGGTGAACTGTGGATGGCTTGGTGGCACGACGGTGACAGCCAGGGCGCGACCTCGGGTGATAATTTGCAACAGAATTCTCACTCATGATTCCCCTCTCAGGATGGGGGTACGAAGACTGAGGAGCATCGGCAGGCTGGGCGGCTTGCAAAGCAAGGTCTGAGCGTTATGAAGGTATGGAATTAATCTACGAGCCAAACCACGATCTATTTCATGTTACAACATAGTATTGTTCAAGCACTGACCTTAGAATTTAGTAAGTGCGATAAGGACCTTTTGATTCACTGGGGGACCTCTTCCTATGAGACAATAGCCGGGGGTAATGCGTGGTGATTCGTGGTCTCAGTGGCGGACGTAGGGGGTGCTCTAGGGTGAGGGAGGCTGTTCGACTGAGGCCACACACCATCAAGTGGATGATCATTACTTCGGTACAATGGTTCCCCCAATGAGTGCTATTCAGTTACACATGGTATTACTTGAGAGATAAAACTTCTCATTCTAGGCCTGGGCACTTACATGTGGATGTATTCTTGTAAAGTACCCAGGAGACGTTGAAGCAAGGCATTCAGTCGGTGTACCACAATGCTCTCTCTCTACCTTAAGAGAGCCCGACGTACAATTTTTTACTTAAACTTGAGTAAAACATCACTGACTCTTATGGGGAACGTTACTTAAGACAATATAGCTTCTCACAATTAAGCTCTCGACCAAGCTCCTGGACTCACCGGGTTTAAGCTTTTAATTAAGTACTTCCCCATGGGGCTAGAAAACTTCTTGAAATAGCTTAGCTGCGATGTGGGCCGGCTATTCGTCTCAAAATGGAGCCGCTAGTGCAGACGTTGCACAAAGTGGAGGTGGGGCAGCGTTTGACTCCTGCCTGAGGCCACAATGTCTCACCCAATATGTGCCCGGTTGTGGCCTACAAAAGAAGAAGAACCCCGCGATATTCTCTCAATCGTTTCTTCTGATAAACAAATCAAGCCTTTACTTCTTCTTTATCCTCCTGCCAGATTCATCAGTCATCGAATCGTTCTGCCCGTCATGTCTGAGCCCGAGTTTGTCTACTTGGACGGCTTCAAGCTGACGCTTCAAGAGCTCGGCGTGACCCGTGAGACCCTGAACAATCGCGCCGGTGGTCGGATCATTCCCTTCATACTTGACGAGGAAATGAAAGCTCTCTATCAACGAGCCATAGATAACCCCGATTCTCTTTCGCCTGCCGAGAAAAACCGAGTCTTTGGCAGAATCCCACCAGAAGATGAAGAACGCCTTTGCCTGGAACGCCTCGGTTACACAAAGGATGAACTCTACGAAAAGGCCCTGACCCAGAGCGAAAACTTGAGCATGATGGAGTGTGACATGGTCATCCGTGGGTGCGACTATGACTGGAAAAATATAGTGAACAAGGCGACCGAGCTTGAGAGGTTAATGCCACTGTCGCAAGAGGACCGCCTTCTCGTTCTCAAGGGCCGTGAGGCTATCAAAGGACCTGCATTCCTCAAAGCTGCCAGCAAACGAAAGCAGTACACCAGTGTAAGGGCCAGTGAGGCACGACAAAAGCAGGAGCAACTCAGGATTGCTAGGCAGGGCCGGCGGGCTGACTGGGTGCAAGACATGGTGAACAGGAATCTGCCGCGATGGGGTTTTGTTGTGATGCGCACTGAATACAGTGATCCCCGCAGCGATGAGGCCTGGGAAAAGTTCCAGGAGCGCTATGGCAAAATTGGGGAACAGATCCTGGAGACCTGGAGTGGTCGCCCACCAAAGGTGGAACTCTGGAAGACACTTGAGGCTGTCTTTGTATCTGACCCTACCTTGGAGGGGGCATCGGCAGATACACTCAGGGAGAGATTCAAGAGCATGCGGAAGGATCTTTCAGAGGGGATACGGCGGGATTGTTTTCTGGTTCAGGACAATCTCCTTGGCGGGACGGAGAGGCTGATGATCCGCGCGGTGAACCCAGACTACGACGCAGAGGCGCCTCTTGGCACTGAGGAGCACAGCTACGACTCCAACAAGCACTCAATCACGGTGCAGGATCTGGAGGGGTTTTGCGGGGAGATTCATTTCCCGTTGCCCAAGGCTTTTGACTGGCTTTACTATTCCCTGCTGACGGACTCTGAAACGTGGGAGAGGCGATACAAGAACACTACGCAGAAGAGGCCTAGGGCTCTTTTGCCGTATTGGCCTATCCCGGAGTATTGAGGCCTGAGATGGCTGATGAGGGGGATTTTGCAGATTGTTTCTTTTTCTTTGTAGTGGACGCTGAGCTGACTCGTGATGATTGACTTTTGGACCAAATTGATGTGTAAGTACTGCGTTTGAGCGTGCTAGACGTCTCAGATAACAATTCCAGCACATGCTGGCCGTGTTTCTCATCCTTCTTGGTAATGATTACTCTTGAGATTGCAAAAAAAAAGAAAAACCCGGAATCGCGGGGGGACGAGGTGAGGGGGTAAGTTAGCACTCTACCATACGTAGGTACCTTAGTTGCATCAGGCTTTGAGCAGATAAGCTTGGCCATGGCAACTCGTTTTGAGTTGGACACCCTTGAGTAAGTAAGAAGATCAACCGGTGAAAGTAAATCCTGCAAAGGCTGATTGGTATGCCTCAGTGACGCGTCGCAAGTTCAGTTGGTACAGGTAGGTTGGTCAGCCAGGGCAGGCATTCAGGCCCTGGCTCCAGGGTCAATCACCTGTAACTGCAGCGTGTCACTACTCACGCCGGGAACTTAATCACACAAGATCCATGTACGACAAGGTCGCTTGATGTGAAGACACGTTGACACTTGATTTGCCCTGTGTGCCATCCCCATCCCCCCCAGTGTGTCCAACAACCAAG
>JABCKD010001470.1:0-21210 GCA_013186415.1 Fusarium sp. NRRL 66088 | reverse complement strand
GCTGCATCGAGTCCACCTGAGTTGCTTACCCCAAGGCCAAGGTAGAGGGGACCGTTTTCCGGGGCTGGAGGTACTTGGACTCACTCACGTTCTTGGCCTAACCGGTGGGTATCGTACGGCGTGACATGCACCCGGAGTGACATGGATGGCCGCTCTTCCCGCATGGAGTCCACCTGGCACTGCACTTCACACCCAAGCAGGTGCAGTGGAGGCGGCCACTCCTCGATCCCGCCCCTCCCCTCCATCTCCATTCGCGAGGTTCTTGTCTCCCCATCTTTTTCTCCAAACCCATCCATCCACATCCGCATCCACATCCATCCTCACCATGGACATGGTCCACGCTTCGCGCCGTCTCGATATCACCGCCAGCAGCCTGCCCTGCCCTGCCCGTGCTCTGTCCTACCTGTCTGCCCTGGCTGTAGTGTAGGTCGCTCCCGTCCGTCGATTCTTGTCGTGATAGCTATCGCCCCTCTGTTCCATTTCCATTACCTTTACAGGGGCCTCATACATCGATACCAATGGACACGCTGACCTCGGCCGATATGGCTCCCCCCGCTGATCTTCTCAGTTCATCCCATCCTCGCAACGCGACAGGCTGGGGATGATGATGCCAACCGCGCCCCCATCCCCATCCCTCCCATCCATACCTTAACCATCCCTCCACTCCCATCCTTCCATTCACTTAAAGACCTCCCGCTCCTCAGGCTTGATCTTGGGCTGCTACGTACCGGTCCTCCTCCCCTCTGTCGTTTACACCCCTCCCCAAATCCAGCCGCACACTCCCACTCCCCATCGTAATCCTTGCCCTGGCTTCAGGGTCTGATTGCTACTCTCAAGTACTGGGTGATACCCTCCCCGACCTATTCTATGCAGTCCTCGCCTCTTCATCTTGGTCTTCATCTTGCCTTATACAGTCCCCAGCGCCACTTTCATGTCAATGCGCTGCTGAGAGGCGTGCCTAGCTTGCCATCTTGAACACTTTAACATCGTGTGTGTCTCCATCTGTGAGAACCTCCACCTTCTTTCTTGTCTTGGATCCAACTCTTGTCTTTGGCTTCAAGTTGTTTCCAACTCGTACTCGACTCTTTCAACTTGTATGCCAAGCATATCCAGCTCACTCAACCACGTCTTGACCTCGACAACTCACTCACCACCCTCGAGTTACTTATACGTTCCACATCTTGCGACCATCGATCATGACGGCCGCTCTTGCACAACCGACCGTTACGGTCAAAGACCCTTCCGCGGTTCGCAAACGCAGAAGACGCGCCCCGGCAGGTGGTGCTTCTGATGATTGCTTCTCTTGCTCCAAGAAGAACATCAAGTGTGACCGCAGGCGGCCATACTGCTCTCAATGTCTCGAGGTTGGCAGCGAATGCTCTGGCTACAAGACGCAGCTCACTTGGGGAGTTGGTGTGGCCAGCCGGGGTAAACTCCGTGGTCTGTCCTTGCCCATCGCGAAAGCACCTCCCGTCACTCGGGAGCCCAAGAAGCATTCGGCATCTCGCTCACGGTCCAGCTCCGCTGCTGTTCCCCAGAGCATCGAGTCTGAGGAGTCTGGCAGAATGCGTCAGGGACCGATTGACATTCCCATGGTGACCCAGGTTGCGTCTGCACCCACAACTCCGTTCACAATGGCAGGATATGATTACCTTTCCATGTCCCAGCCTGAGCATCCACCTTCACTGCCTCAGGGAAGCTGGGGTAGCATCAATTATTCCCCTGGCCAAGAAACAACTCCCAAATTCAACCGATTTCCTCTTCCTCTTGTCACCGAGGACCTTGCGTCTTCCATTGACTCCCTCAATGAGGTGGACTATCTCTCCCCCATGAGCCAATCTTTCACAAGAGACGATGTATCCTACGTCCACAGCCCGTCCTACATGTACGACAGCTATACGACCGGAAACAGCTCCCCTGGCCCCCAGAGCCCTCCGGCGTCTCTTTATGTCGACCATGGCAGGACTATTGCCCCGACATCTTGCCCAAGCCTCGCACATGCACCTTCGGAGTTGAGCTCGAGCCTCCATTCTCATATGGACAACTTCGACTCGCAGCTGAGCAGCCGCATTGTTCGGGATTGTGACTCTTTCGGTACGATGAGATCAACACATCGATGTCTTGTCTGTGCTAACACTCTCTAGGCGTACCTGAAGCCGAAGCATATAGCGCAAGCTACAACTCGATGCCCATCGCGTGGCAGTCACCATCGATTCAAGAGGAGGATGTCAAGTCTCATCACTCGGACTTTGCCCCCTCGCATTGGCCCACGGCTTCCGAAACCCAATCTGTTCATGTGAGCCAGGACCTCATCTCCAAGATGCCCTTTTTTATGGATTACTACGAGAATATCATGTGCCCCTCGATGGTCTTCATTGATGGGCCACACAACCCTTTCCGAGACCATATCTTGCGACTAGCTGCAAACAGCCAGAGTCTGAGCCATGCCATTTGTGCTCTTGCATCCTGCAATCTACGCATGAAGAGGAAACTGAGTCTCGGACGTGATACTCGAGAGCTTTCAGAGAAGTTGATGGCTGACAAACACGCCGCCGAAGCCATGGCAGACACTCAGTCCGACGACCTCTCCCTCGCCGAGGAATACCAACACCGCAACTTGGCTGTGCACCTACTGAACGAGCAACTCAATGACCGGAACAAGTCGACCCACGATTCTGTCCTCGCCACGATTCTCCTCCTGTGTCACTACCGCATGGTCGAGTCAGGCATCGCCAAGTTCCATACCCAGTTCGCGGGCGTCAACAAGATCCTTGCTCTCAGGTCTCAGCAGTTTACCGCTTCGGGAGATTCTGCCTGGATGGAAGCCTTGTTCACCTATTTTGATGCCATCTCGGCAAGTATCAACGAGCGTGAAGCCCAGGTACACCCCGGGTTTGGAAGCATTTCGGATGTTCAGCTTCCTGTGGGGGCTGAGAACCTGGTTGGCTGTGACTGCGAGCTCTTCAAGACAATCAGCAGACTTGGCCGCCTGAATTTGCTCTCGCAGAACCGTCCAGTCAAATCTCGATCCCATGGCGTTTCTGGACGGTCACCATCGCCTTCCTACATCTCCCCACTGGGCCATGCCCACAAAGCAACCTTTAGCATGGGCATGGGGGTGCCGGGCCAGCAAACAGGGGATATGAATCTCGCCGATCATGGATACGAGGGCAACACATTCGGCACGACGCTTAACGGTGAGGGGCTCATCTCATCCACTAGTTCGACTACAACCTACGACGATAACCGCTCCCTTTTCTGGCATGAGTGGAAGGAGGCGCGTCTAGCCCTACAGAGCTGGCAATTTGATACCTCGAGGGTTGCTGCCTCGCTTCCTGGATCACCCACACAGGGGCAACTACGAGACCTTGAATCACTGTCCGAAGCCTTCCGTTATGCTGCGCTGTTGTACACAGAACGGCTTGTCAGCCCCTCGTTGCCATCGGGTCACCAAAGCATTCAGAGCCTCGTAAGCCAAGTGATCTACTATGCAGCAAATCTGGAGACGGGCAGTAGTGCCGAGAAGTTTTTGCTTTGGCCGCTCTTTGTGGCTGGTTGCGAGTGCGTCAACGAGCTGCAGCAGGACATGGTGCGGTCAAAATGCCGGGACATCATGTTCCGCTCGGGCTACATGAACAACCTAGCGGCTCTGGAGGTGCTGGAGAGGCTATGGGCGGGAGAGTGGACGGGAGAGGAGCCGTTGAGCCCGGGGGCCAGGGCCGGGGGTCAACGCGGACCGTTCAACTGGACAAAGTGCATCGGCGGTCCCGGGGTGGAGGTGGAGTGGATCATGTTTTGATTGCAAGGATTGGTATTCGGTGATTTTTGACATGTGACGGGTCTGTTCTGTGTCTGAGAAGAGAGATGATGGAAACAGGGGGTTGTATTTCAAGGGGTGTTGGTTGTCATTACTACAGATGTGGGTAGGGGGATATGTATGGGAAAGGCGTTATACGAGTCCGCAGGGTGTAAGATGGGAGGCTTGGAATCAATGGCTGGGGATCAATCTGAGCATATGACGGGATGGATGGATGGATGGATGGATATTGGAATGGAATGGAAAGGCTGGCATTATACTTGTATCATGTAACGACATGGCATCTATGGATTGGTAGACTGGAGCGCAGGCGTTTCGGCTGAGCATTTTTGATGTATACATGGGGTAGTTGGATTTACCTTGGGTCTCAATGAGAGCCTCACTATGAATGAAAACGAACTTGATAAAAGTGTATTTTAGAGCTGATAACAGTTGACAATGACGATGGTGATAGCCTCTATCTCACAAGGCTCCCCCACGCCAAGTGCAAGTGCCAGCACATGATTTCCTCGAGAAGCAGGATGCATCGAAGCGGTAGGTAATTTGTAGAATGATGCTGTCAAGTTCAAGCAAGGGCACGTCAGTGAATCTCTCTCGCCTCATGCCACACAAGGCCCGAGTTAGGCATAGTTTTCCAAGGAATGGGATGGGATGGGGTTTCTACTATGCCGCTATGCATGGCTGGCACCTTCCCCTGGCTGGCACTTGCTCTCTTGTGGTCTTGGCTTTTTTTTTTCTTCGGCGCCGCCGCCGCCGTCGTCGTCGCGGGATCGCTCCGCCCAGTAAAAGAGAAGAAGGTGTCTGGCGGAGCCGGCCGATGGATGGGTGGGAGAGGGGTTTTGATAAGAGAAGCCTGGGGCGCGGCAAGAGTCGTGATTGGACTATGGAGGGATGAGATTGACTAGGCTTGGTTGGGATTGGGTCTTGTCAAACTGCGGGAATAAGAAGGATCGACAGGTAGGATGTTGGAGGTTCAGGTTACAGCACGAAAAAAAAGCCAAGGTGAGAAAATGCTACAGTATCAGGATTTAAAACCAATTCTTGCATGTACGACGATCAACAAGGCGAGACAAAAGAAAAGAAAAGCAAGGTGCAGTTGCAACAGAAGCCCACACACACCCATGTTTTCAGCTCCTTTCCAGGCTGCCAGTTACCGACGAAACGAAATGCAACAGTGGCAGGGACCCTTGCCAGCGATCTCTTTCAACTTGTTCAAACGTGCGTCTCTTTGTCTAATCTGGCTTCTAGACGAAAGTACTCTGTAAAAGAAGGGAAAACCCCTGGAGCTAACTAGTATGTAATATGTACTACACGCCCCCCATCTCAACGGGATCGTTACATGTAAGAGGGGGGGGGCGAAGGGGGTCGGTGAGCGAAAAAGAAAATGAGATGAATAGACTTCCACTTCATGCTGGTTTCAGGCGTTGGGTTTAGTTTAGCTTGAATGACGATGGCATCCTGTAGGTTCCTTCAGGTGTGTGTGTTTGGGGTTCGGAAGGCCCGATCAGATGTGTCAAAATGTGGCTGGCTGCATGGGGTGATGATGATTGACACTGCACGAGTGCAGGGCGGAAACCAGTCATATCCAAGAGAAAGGAGAAAGGGGGTTTGAGAAGAGTTTGATGCTGGTTATTGCTGTCTCTTTGCTAAATGTGCTTGTCAACTCCATCTTCATGTCGAGTCAATGACCCCTTTCGGTGCAGATGAGGCTGGGGGAGCTTCTTGTGTCTGCTACCGATGTTCCAACAAAAACATGTTGGCAATACTTGTCGATTGCTTCCGCGGCGCGAGCCTTGATCGTCTTTAGTGATAGTGGTAATTCGTTGAAACCATTCCAGGACAGGTATTTGCATGTCCCGGTCCTCACTCAATGTCGTCGATAGTATCGCGTTGCCGTTCCACGATCCCCTCCTTTCCTCCTCCTCCTCCAGCATCCCCATTGGAAGCGGTGACCAAGTCTGTTTGTAGGCTCTTGTGTACCATCGAACGTGGTATCGTCTTGTCCATCTTCATCTTGTCCAACTCCGCCATCGCCTCGAGTTCTTCCTCCGTGCCTATCTCCAAGACATCCTTCCACTCATCGGCCGGCGTCGTGGCTTCCTCGGCATCCTCAAACAACGGTGGTGGCGGGAGGCGGCGGGTTGGACGGCGCAAGCCTCCCCTCTTCATATGCTCCAGCATGATGCTGTCTATATCACGTCAGCTAGGGCAGTAGCAAAGAAGTCACAATAGTCAACATACTATGAACTGTCCAGAAGGCGTCGTCGGACTGCTCCTTAATCAGTTCCTTGGACCGTCGCAATGCGTCGCTCGTGATGATAAAGTCCCAGAACCTCAGAGACCTCAGCTGCTCAATCCTCTCCTTGAGCTTCTGCTTATCCCACGCACTCCCGTATACCGACTTGAAAACCACGAGGCCGTACTCGAGCGTCCACTCTCCAACCCACTGGATCTCCTCGACCTGAGCAGTCAAGGCCCTCTCGCGGCGACGCTCCTTAACCGTCTCTCTCCGACGCATCGTTTCGATCCTCGTCTCGATCAAGGCACGTGGCCCCGGTTGCTGGCAGGCACGCATTATCTGAACCGACCAGGCGTCCTGTCGCTCCTCGTCGATCTCATCATTGATGCGGTTGTGACACTGTTCACAGCTCCACAGGTATCGAGCCTTGAGGAGGACCTTGCGCTTCTCGAGGGGACAAAAGTCGTCGCAGTCGGCGGTGCAACCGATCTTGTAGAGGTTGTGATGGCGACATTGTGCGTATGTGAGGATGGCAAAGCAGCACGGCATGGTGATGTCGGGTGGGTGGTGGTGTAGAATGGGGTGCGGTGATGTTGTGCGTGCTAAGAGCAAGTCGAGAGATGCTCAGCTCATTCAAGATTGGATTCAGGTAGGCCACATTGTTCAACTGTCAGGCGCTGTACCTGTCTGCAGCCGCTGACCTGCCCTTCAAACGTTCCCCCCTCCCCTTGTCGTTGGGAAGCAGCCACGGACCTCGATGATGCCCGCTGGAGCATCCATTGTCACCTGCTAGTCATAGCAACTGCCTTCTTGTTCAACATCAGCCCAAACTCTCCTCTCGCGTTCGTCCGGAAAAGGGGCGGTCTGCATGTGCCACCACCAATCTTCAGCGTTTAAGACCAAGGGAACAGAGTAATACGTACCGACAAACGAAACAAACACGCATTTACAATTAAGGTACCCCAGGAATATGTCCCAATCAAACAAAACAAGAGCCGTTTTTGCAATTTTGTGTGTGCGGTGTAGTGTATGTGTGTGTCCGATACGAGGGTATCCATCTACACGGCCCATTTGATGCCAATTATTCTACAGAGAATTCATTCCACTCCTCAACACCATGCCACAATCCCTAACACAATGGTGAATCTTTGAATGCAACGTAAATCATCCCCTTCTCGTCTTTCCCCTCATCACCCTTCCTCTGTCTCTCCCCTTCTAGGACCCCGCGTTTGTAACCAGTGTGAGCTCCGGGAAGTACTGCGAAAGCTTCCTTGGGTTTCGCACCTCTGCCCGAGTCGGCTCCTCCGTGTCAGATATCTGATCCAGATCTGTCGTTGAACCAAAGCTTTGATTGCTATCGAGGAGCTGGATCGACCGTCTCTTGACCTTGATGTTTCCCTGGGCCGGCACAGGTTTGTTGCTGGCCTCGCTTGGCGGTGATGCTTGCACCGAGTGCGAGATTGGGGTTGATTCGCGCATAGATGCAGGCGTCCGAGATCGGCGGGCGATATCCGGGCTGAGGCTTCTAGATGGACCAAACTGCAAGGATGCTGTCATCATCTTGCGGTAGCTGTCGAGCTCGTGCTGGTGACGATCGACCATTCCGGGGCTGGCAGATTCGCTACGAGTCTTTTCGTTTGAAGTCAAGCCCTTAGCCTGGACATAGGCACTGGAACGAATGTGGTGAGGATCCCGCTCGTAGTACTTGTCGACGATGGGATGAACCATGACGGTCTGTCTGTGAATGGTCAAAAGGGAGTTTGTAGGCACGTTGACCCAGTTCTCTGCTTCAAGTCAGTCATCCTGCCTCCATGGTCACAAGAGCATCGGGCATACCTCTCTCGAATGTCAAGGGCTCGCTCGCCACAAGCACAATGTCGGCTCCCTTATCCTTGCGCTCCATCTGGTATTGCCTGTCATCGGCAGACTGTGTGCGTGTCGTCCATTGGGTTCCAGAAGAGTAGTACAAACTGGCCGCCTCGTTATCGGAACTATTGATGTACCGAGTGCAGATGACACTGTGGCCGTCGGTCACAGCAAAGTTGAGCAGACTTGTAGTGTCGACGTCCTCGTTTTGTAGGATGCTCTCAGGAATCGAATCGATCAGCTCGTTGATGGATTCGATGGTGCGCAGCATGGCCTTTCGCAGCACGGTAGGGCCAAAACCGGTCTCGGGGCAGGCGCTCGGGTTGTGACCAAGCCGCTCGAGGGTGTCGAGGAACAGGGCAAAGGCCCATTCGCTGTCGGTGCCGCCCTTGACGCCAAGGTACCACTTGTCGGCCAGACGCTCGCCGAGGCGGCGTTTGATGTGCTTCCATCCTCCGAGTCCTCCATTGTGCATCCACATGAGGCTGCCATGGGTGAAGGGATGGCAGTTGTCCTCGCTCAGGGAACCCTCGGTCGTAGCTCGAACATGGCCAAAGATAAGGCGGGAAGCGGTCTTGGAGGCGATGCGCTGCAGGTTGGTGCAGTTCCAGGCGGGAATGGTCGAGGTGAAAAGGCAGGGTGCGGCGCCGAGCTTGGGGTCGGTGTAGAAGCCTATGCCGAAGCCATCTGCATTGTTCTGGCCACGTCTTGTATCCTACGAAAGATGATCTGTTAGATTGTGTCCTTTGACCAGGGGCACTTGGCGTGGAGTGACTCACGAGACGCAGACGGGAGTCAAAGGATTGTTTGAGAATCGAGTGAGTCGGGTCGAGGATCAGCTTGGACAGAAGAATCTCGTCGCTTCCCTTGTAGACCTAGAACAGTAAGATCTAGGGTCAGCACATACGTTGTTGCGTCGCACTGCGACCGAGGGGCCGGCTTCGGGGCAAGGAAGGGGTTAGCAGAAACGCACCAGGAAACGGCACATGGTGATGCTCGTGCGCGCAAAAATCTGGTCAGGACAGACGACGATGCAGAGATCAAGAGGAAGAAGAAGGGAGATGGTTTTTTTAAGAGGAGAAAAAGAAAAAGAAATTCTATGCAGAGAAAAGGATTGCGTGTTTCCAAGAAGAAGACACAGGCACACGCACGCAGCAGGCAAGGCAGTTAATGGATGGTTGAATCAATGTGAGGGATGACACCATTGGTTTGCTTTTTGGGCTATCGGTGGACGGACCACGGGCATCAGTGGGAGTCTAAGACAAGGCTGAGAGGGGAGGGGGACGAGATGGCCAATGAAAGGGGAGGTAAAAATAGGGGGCAGTAGAGAGGGATAGGGGATAAATGGAGGAAATAGATTAAAGTTTATAGACGTTGCGTCAGAAAATGTCTATCTTGAAAGGCAAAATATTAGTAGGTCTTGTTGAGACGGGTCCATGGATGTTAACTGGCGATATTTGCTTGGTTCCTGCAGCAGTTATCCGTAGTCCGATGGCATCATCAGATAACGAGGCTGCATCGCTCCAATCCGCTGCATTTTATGAACGTGGACGGGAGCCCAACGGATCCATTGGACCTGGTGAATGGGCCCTTGCAGTTGGGATTTCCGGGGGAGTGGCCCGCCCACGGGTGGAGCATCTCACAGCCCGTCCACGTCTAGGTAGGCACTTTGCTTGGTCTGACAGCTCTTGATGACCTGGTGGATGGAATGAAGACTTTCCAATGACTCAAATACCCCATCGCCATGGTTCATTTCGTATACGACTTCTGTCTCATCACGCCACTGAATCCCTGTGAATCCGTGATGCATGTCTTTGACCTTGTCCTGGCTCTGGGCAAGTTTTAACCGGAACTCTCAGGGGCTCGGGCGTCTGTCCGTCTTCCAACACTCCAGACGTGGGATGTAGCGGCAATGCGGCTTCCAACTCCCGCCCGGGCCACTCTAGCGTCACCGCCTGCCGCTGCCGCTCCCCTTGTCTTCGTGTGTTGCCCTGCCCACGAGCCACAGCGCACTGTCGTGTGCCAAGATGTGGCTTGACCCCATGTGGCTGTGCACACGGACCTCTCTACGCGAGACCGACACCCATTTACACGCTCCGCGTCCCTTCGCGACCGCGTCTTCGATCCACATTTGCGCCTCCCAACCCCGGCCTTTTGGCCTCCCCGCGCCTAGCTATAACCCAGCAACGGAAACTCTAGCTTTGTCTCGCTTGGATCTTTTTTCTCCCCTTGGGTTGCGTTGCCAAATGTTCTGTTCTAATTACTTCCATTTTTATCAACCCGAGTGACATTCAACCCCAGATCAAAGCTTCGCCCCCCATCCCATCTCAATATATAACCTCAAACATCCTGGTTCGAAGGAGCGTCATGGAGCCTCACGGAGCTACAGCGTCCTCTTCCTCCGCCATGGCATCCTCACCAGCCGCCGCCTCTGGTCTCCCGACGCCTTCGCAGTCGTCCCGACGAAAAGCAAACCCTTCCATCACGCCCCGACGCTTCACCCGTTTCTGGTACCAGAGGCAAGCCCAAACCGAAGAGCTGCCAAAGCCTAGGAGCGTCCTTGGCAACTTGGACTCGTCAGCCGTCAACCACCGACAATTTCTCTCCCCTCAATCCCTCTTTAGCGACCCCATTGCATCCGATCCCATCTCACCTCCGTCCCCCACCAGCCGGTTACAGGATGATTCGAGGAAACGAAAGCTTCAAGCCGGACAGGCTGAGCCCGACTTCAAGAGGCCTGCTCTCAACCTTGAGAATATGCCTCCACTCCGACTCAATCTCCCAGCACAAGCATCCCAGGAGAATGATCTCGCCTTGTCGGATACTCCCACAAAGGCTCAAGATAGTCAAGAGAGTCTCAACAGCCGTAGAAAAGCTACTCTGGTATGGAAGCTTCCCAACCTCATAACACCTTTATGTTTGCTGACCCTCCCTCAGAGCGACTTTTTCAAAGCCAGTCGTGGCGGTACTCAAGCATTGAAGAAAAAGGCAAGTTCTGTTAGCTTCCATAGCTCTGCTGACACAGTAGAGCCCAACAACGTATGTCACCTTTCCCAGTTTTCTATCGGCGTCACTGACATCACGACTTAGCCACTGGAAGGATACGCACCAAGACCGATTAGGAAATTTGGCAACCGAGGATTCGAAGCTCAACTACTCAACCGCGAACATGGATTGGGATATCCCAGTGGCCAGACATATCTTCACACCCCAGCCCATGACATCCGATCTGTGACGGCCAACTTCCACAGCCGCAGCACCGATTATCATGAGTGTGTCGCCCGAGACAGGCCTGGCAACACCATTCCATTCTGCCTTGCCAGCGCCAACAGCGCACCAGTAACCGCCATTGGTGATGAGGAAGGCTGTGTGAGGTTCTTCAACACGACTTCAACCGACAATCCCGCCGAGGACAAAGTCGATGCTCACTTCCAAGTCCACGACAATGCTATCTGGGATATGGCATTCTCGAGGGACGATCTTCGCCTTGCAACGGCCTCTGGTGAATCAGGTGTCATCATCGACACCATTACGCAGACCGTTGCAGCTAAGCTTGAGGGTGGTCACTGGGACTCGACACGACAAATCGCATGGCAGAAGGGACAAACGACCGGTAACGTTCTTGCCACCTCTGATAAGGCTGGACGTATTCGTCTGTGGGATTTACGATGCCCCGAGGCTCGCGGCAAGACCTTTTCTACTCGTTCCAGTTCAAGTGAAACCAAGGGACGCCGGGTTGTGGTCGAGAGGGATAGAAACCTGGACCCCTTCCGCGCGGCCACTGTCAACATTCTCGACAGGACTCATGAGCGTACCATGGCGGGCAAAACCTCGACTGCTTCTGTCACTGCTATCCAATGGCTTCCTGCTGACCGTGAACACCTGCTCCTTTCGGCTTCCGAGGCTGAGGCTGTCGTCAAGCTCTGGGATCTCCGATATATCAAGCCTCGCCGTCAGGAGAAGAGCACTCCCCTGGCCTCGACCCGCGCGCCATCCTCACACGCCTGGCGATCTTACGGCATCACTTCCCTGGCACTGAGCAGCGATGCTGCTCGCATGTACGCTGTCTGCAAGGACAACACTATCTACGCCTACTCCACTGCTCACCTAATGCTCGGCCATGCCCCTGAACTCGAGGATTTCGCCACCAAACGCCGACCAACCGGTGTTGAGGGTCTCGGTCCCCTCTACGGCTTCAAGCACGACTCTTTCTCGGCCCGAACCTTTTACGTCAAGTGTAGCATGCGCGAGAAGGGTCTCTCGCACACTTCCGACCTCCTCGCCGTCGGAAGCACCTCTTCGTCCGTAATGCTCTTCCCCACTGATGAGCGCCATCTTCGCTCGGCCTGTGACCAGCGTGCCCACGTCCTCGACTCTCCATCCTCCGCCATCACACCCTCCCGCTCCTTTTCAGCCCCGGAGACGTCATCGTTCCCCATCTTCCGCACCGGCACGCCCCTTATCCACGGACACTCAAGCGAGGTCACAAACATCAACTGGACGCACGACGGCAAGCTCGTCAGCGCTTCTGACGACTACATTGTGCGCCAGTGGCAGGAGAACGGTGATCGCGCACGACACTACAGACAGGTTGGTGACTTTGGTGGTGAGCGCCACATGGCAGGCTGGGCCGATGTGGGCGATGACTGGGATGCCGAGGATGATGAAGAGTAGGAGCAAGAAGAGAGCAAGTGTTCTTTTGCAGACCTCTCTTCCAGGCACTGTTTTCTTTTGTTACATTGTTATGATACCCCCAACCACATTGTAAGGCGTTTAAAGTATAGGTAAATACTTCTTGGCGGAGTCCTCGATTTGATGGACTCGGGAAATGGAGTAGAAAAGGATCCATTAGCATGAGAAGGTGTTAGTTACTTGAGTTAGTATCTAGATGTAGCACATCTACAATAACACGATGTTCCCAGCGAGACCCACAACTTTATCAATGTGAAATGCTTTAAAGATTATGCGTCCGCATGTGCTGTATTGACTGTGTCTAGGGTCATAACTGTTTCTATTGTAAGGTTTGTTCATGTATCCATGGGTATCGAGTACAATCGTATGCGCGTGCTCAAAGGCAACCAACCCGTCAAACTCCTGTATAGACATGCGTGTTCCTCCCAAAATGGGTATCCTGTGTGCTTTATTACTCTGAAAGGAAAGCAAAGAAAGAAAAATATGAAGCAGAATGAGGTCTCCAAATCAGTGTACAGGCATTACACATTCAGGGCCATGTCCTCGCCTCGCCTGGCAGAGAAGAGGGCTCCATATGTAAGAGCACAAAAGGCCGCCAACATTAGCCAGTTGATTACATGTACACTCTGAAGCCTCTGGGACGCGAGCTTGAGAGCCTCATGGAGGCCATGCTTGGTCTTGGCCAGATCGCTTGGGGTTCGTGTTGGCTTAGGGAGAGCCTTCTCGAATCTCATAGATTTAGAAGCCGGACAAGACGCAGCGCTGCTGTCTTTTGTAGAAACATCAGGGTGGCCGATGGGTGTGGCAAATTCGCCCTGAGGGTGTGAAGAAGCTGACGTATTCACCCAGCTTTTCCATACTTGTCTGACGCCGTCTGATGACAATGTTGAGGTTCTCGCGCTCCGTTCTCTGGTGATAGACACACTGTCTCTGATACGAGAGCGGAAAGGATGGAACTGGTCGACGAGCTCAAAGAGAGAAGATGTTGTGCTGCTGCTGTCCTTCCGCTCTGGGTCGCCGCAAACCGAGTCGAGTTGACTGATCAGGAGAGTCATATTCTCGAAAATGCAGACAGACTCTTGGACAATGTCTTGTTTCTCGCGGGCTGTCAACATCTTCTCTGCATCCAAAAGTCGTTGCTTAAACTCGCGCTTGAGGTCCTCGCCGTCCTCGGGTGTCTGGAAATGGAAGAACCTCAGGGGCATCGTATGTGTAGCATGACAATAATGGTCATGGTCGGGGAGCTGTTCGTCAGAGAGGCCACTGGCTCGCTTAGTTGGCCTCGTACTCTGCTGACAAGGGAGAGAGGTCGGTTTGATAGGGGAGGGTAGATGGTTCCAGAAGTCATCCCCTGCAGACTCCAAGGTAGCTCTAATGAAGCGACCTCCAGCAAAGAGCGCCATGAACAGGATGTAGGAATAAGCCAGGAGAACATGGGGTCGGTGTTGGACTGATCTCTTGATGTGCTGAATGAAATCGCCCAAACGCCCAGTCTGTTCAACAAATCGCAACTGATCTTCCACGAGACTGTCTGACCATCCTGTTATATGTGCGATATCTGCCTTCAGGCGTCCAGACCGCATCAGCCCAGGAAGGAAGACATGCTGAAGGAGAGATTGCGTCCTGTTGCAATCGGAGAGCCTATGTGCATCAGAAGCCGGCGAAGCAGTCTCAGGGAGACTGGTATCCGGGTCAAGAGCGTTTATTTCCTTCTCTTCAATGCCATTAACTGGGGAGTCCAGGATATCGCGCCATAGTGCCTCAAAGGTCATATAGATGGGCGTGATATGGAGAAGTCCCGAGATATATAGAGCAGGATCTTGAGCACGGGGAGGAAGCGCGAGCGGCAAACGAGCGATAATGAGCTTGTTAAGCTTGGCGTGGATGCCCCTGGTGGCAGCGACGATGAGCTCTGCTAACGGACGATCATGATTGTGGTGAGGCTGAGAATCGCTGGGAAGATCATGAGTCGACGTCATGTTGGCCATATGAAGGCGTCGGCTAGCTTGAGCCGCCTACTGTGCCACACCAAGGGAAGATGGTGTTGCACCGCAGTTGAAATAGACTATGCAGTGCTGACGGGCGGTTCCGAGAGATGATAGGTAGGAGGTGAGTGAGAACTATATCTGAGAAAGCGAGGAGATCTAAGGAGGCAAAAGCGTAGGGACGAGATGATTCGAGGTTGAGGTTGAGAGGAAAAGGGTCGAGATGATGGATGATGTCGGAAGAAGAAAGGTTCGGGGTTAACGGTTCTTAAGGCCTTGACTTGACCTTTACGTTTGTTTTTTCAACGTTGAAATGTGCACTCAGTCAGTGAAGGTGCGATGGAGGCCTATTCCTTCCTTCTCAACATGGATGAATATATCGCCCTCCTTCCTAATTCGAGTCTGATTCGCCGCCCGCATCATTTTTTCCTATTTTGATTTCACAGCCCATCTTATCTTTTGACTCCAACATCTTCAGGGACCCTACGACCCATGACCCGGCGTGTAACAGAGAGGCCCGCCCGGAATGCTTCATCGAGATCGAGGTTTTGGTGTCCCATCGACGACCGCCGCTATTTCAGCCCCGCCGTCTCCAAGTGCGTGACCCGCTCAGCGGATCGCTCTGTTGGTGTGCGGCGCATTTTGCTGCATGGAGGCATAAAAAAGGTAGATAGATTGCGAGTTCGAGACCCGGAAGTCCCTAGATTTGTGTAGATACATTTGTGTAAATTACAAAACACGGCTGAAGTCACGTCTTGGGCTCCCAGGTCTAGATCCTTTGACTAATGCCTGTTTTGACAAACTGACTAAGTGGATTCCAGTTCACATGCCCATGACAGCTATTCATGCAGCACTCGCAAAAATGCCCGACCTGAAATCAACCTACATATTACATACAACATACAACTTACATGCTGTATCTACACGCGTAGTATCGGAAACCAACTTCCCAAAGGCAACTATCGTGTGACCCCTGTTGCACATCTCCCGCCCAGGGTCCCCGCCCAGTCCCCGCCGAGATTTCGATCTCGGCAAGATCATCGCGGGATCCATGTGACCAAGGCTGAAGGCTATGCTATGAATAACTTCAAGGGTCCAGAACGCCCGGGCCTGGTGCGATCAACATTTGGTTAGTGAGTTGTTTGGATCGTGCATGTTGAATGGGACCCTGAGGTCGCGCGCTCTTTTCCACCACTTATAGCCATCTAACCAAAACTCCTGATATCCTATGCCTCGGTATCTTGCTGTGTTGAGAATCCTAATGGTAAAAGTCATAAAAGTCATCCAAATACTCCTCCTTCCAAACACCCCATATCACTCGCTTGCTGCCCTCTCCAGATCATCGTTCTTCTTGTTGTCCTCCTCATCATGACTCTCACGGCTCACCACAATAAAAGAAACAAACACAACCGTTGCTCCTACCCAATATGTAAAGCTAGAGTATCGGCTGTACTGCAGCATCTCACCGATCAAAGACAGCGGGATCGTGAGTGACAGGCCCACAGTCACCACCAAAGGTGTGGTCATGAGCAGTGCCAGTGCCCACGAGATGTCGCTGATGAAGGATGACACGGCATTGAACTGGGTAGGACAAGTTAGCAGGATGACATGAAGTGAAAGACCCAAGTGAGCGCTCACAATAATGATACCCCAGATTGTGGCATCGGGTGGAAGTTCGAACTGATGCCAAGTTAGTGAGATATGACAGCGGGCGTAGAATGTGACCTACCGTTTCCAAGCCCGTCCAATGCAAGATGAAGAAAAGAGGCCACAAGAGTATCAAGTTGAACACACCAACCAGTCCAAAGAACAGCTGCATGTCCACCTTGTCCTCATCCGGAACCCTCCTCTTCATCACCGTCACGTATATGCCGTAGATAACCGCACTCAGAAACGCCATCGAATCACCAATAGCAATCTGCGCTGTCGTCTTGTGCGGAAACGAGCCCCGGTCTTCGTCACTCGTACCAGACATGTCCACGGTCGAGATGAGGATGACACCGACGAGCGAAGCTCCAACGCCGAGAAGCTTGGGTGTCGAGAAGCGCTCGATTCCGAAGAAAGAGCAGAAAATGAGCGTCCACACGCTGCTTGTCGATGTCAAGATGGTAACGCTGGCAACACTCGTGTACTCTAGGCAGGCCGAAGAGAAATAGTTGGCGAGGAACCAGAGCATGCAGAACTCGAAGCTGAGAATTGCCGTTTCGTGAAGTCCCAGCTTCTCGTCCGCCTTTGCGTTCTCTGCGCTGCCGTAACCTTCCGATATCAATCGTTCGTCGGCTCCATCGTCTTCGTCCTCGCGCAACGTCTTTGTCCGAACCGTACCCTGCCTGTAGTCTGCCCATAGCTGAGTCGCATCATGTCGCAATCCACGGAAACCAGTCCTCCTCAAATATCGAAGAAATTTGGGTGCCAGCGAGATGGCAAATATCGAGGTATTGACGTATACGACAAAGAACGGCTTGTTGTAGGTCTGGTCGGCAAAGATGTACTACCAAAGCAATTAGCATCGGATGTCGGAGGAAGTCAACAGGTCGCGTACACTGGCGATAAAGTTGTATAGCGTCCAGAGAAACACCGTCAGCATCAACAGCGCGAAGCCCACCGTCCTCCGAGCAACTCCGCCCAACCCTAGCTTTGCCCTCAATCCATAGCCGGTCGGAGAGGTTGACCTCGGTTCGAGTAGGGGACTCGTCGGAACTGCCACATCGTCTGTCTCGTCGTGTATGTGCTGTCGCTCGCGTGCGTATGTGCCCTCCCCTGATCGCGTCGACTCAGACCGCGACATGCTGAATGTCTTGTCGCGACGGTGTAAAGATTACCCCGGATCGTTTGTGCGCAATCTCGGCCGGGATTGCGATAAGCGATGACGTTTGGTTGGCGATATCGGCTCGGCGCGTCGTCAACGGGGAGCACCGAGGTTTGAAGCTCAACTCGACACTGCGAAGAGTGAAAGGATCAAAAGATCTTGCCGTGGAACAGGAGCTGGTGAAATGTCAGGGTCGTGAGCACGCAACCACTCGAGGCGGGGAGACGATTAAAGACCTTCCATCCCTTCCCGTGCCGCGCCCCCCGCTGAACCCGATCTGGTAAGTCTGCACATGAGTCGCTTGCGATAACACAGGGTTTGATCCGGTACCGGGGACCGGAATTAGTGACAACTTCACACAAGGTAATTCGTTTCGAGGTGGGACATTATTCATGTTGTGCCAATGGACCATTTTTCTTGGCCTTATCTTAACAGCCGTTTGTGCAGAGGCCCGATCGAGTCCACAACGCACGAGCTATCGTGAACTCTGCATGAACTTTGATAACGTGCCGCCTTCAATTCACTAGATGATCAAAAGAGCAGATTCAACACACCAACTTTGCTACCTAAGTAAGGAGACACTTGACACTCATTCATGACTTACATCACACCATGAGGATAAAACCAATATTGGGAAGAGGTCATACAAAAGCTCTAATTCGCCTTGAGTTGTGTTCCTGTATTTGAAGGCCAGTGATGAAATGACATGCCTGTCCATAAGGCAACACAGCGAGGTATTGATGAGACTAAATTCGACAGGTAATGGATAGCTCTTCCGGCGCGAATGCCAATGTCTGAGTTGGTGTATCAGGCAAGATCTGCCCGTGATGAATCACGAGAAAATCGCCATGGCCGCCTACCACCTCTCAGTGTTCGATCCTGAAGGCGGATATCTCCGATCCACTGGGTGTCGAGAAGTACAGGTCTTATCTAATGCGAGTCAATGCATCGCCAATACCTTGAGATCTTCGGGTTGTACGGATGCCAGCATCTGGGTACTTGTACGGACACATGTAACTTGACGGGAAGGAGGAGTAACGCAACATCTCACCTCCACCAGGCCTTCCTAGGGAGTCAGAGACATTTGCCATATTTCCCGCGGGATGTGATAGGTACCTAGGTACCTACCCAGTCATATTGATGGCTGAAGTTTCCAACTTGAACTCATGACGCAAGTGCTTTCCGATATATCTGCAGTACCTAGGTAACCATTCAAGGAGCCATCACACAACCTTTCTTCCCCTTTGATCATCTGTTAGCACTTTGGATTCAGGAACCAACACCACAAACTTTATTGACCACCACTAAGATTAATATTAACTCCAAAATATCCGCTTTCTTTAATCATCTCGGTACCCTTTGACAAGACCGGCACGTCAAGCTTCACTTTCAACACTTTCCGTAAGAATGGCACATCAAACCCCAAATAAATCAGATGAGATTAGTCTCTTCTTTGTCAGCGACTCTAATGATTTTCCCATGGTTTACAACTTCCCGATGGCCCGTATGCTAAAGACATGTCCAAATGGACCGCGTATCTTGAAGGAGGAAGTGGGATGCAACATTTGCCTGGATGGCATGAACCCTTTCGGCAAATATGAATCGGTGGCCTTTCAGTTAATACTCAATATGCTCAATGGGGAGGATAATGTCACCAGAAGTGTTAAAAGGGCCATCAACACTCGAATGTTGTTCTACATGTCGGAGCTGTTCGTCTGGCTCGGCAGTCCGATATTTGCTTTTGCCAACGAAGCATCGGTCTAGGAGATCACACAAAATATCGCTTCCGTAAAGTTGTTCGTTCCAACTAACACGATAAGGGGCCTAATTGATGGCATCATCCGCAAGGTTGGTTCACTGAACCGAGTGCCCGAGTGGCCACTATTGGCGGTTGTGGCACAAAGGTGCGAGATTCCAGGCTTCACAAAACAATGTCGGCATGTTCTGGGTCTCTTCTGTTGCTCTAGGGACACTGAGGTCCCTGGGAAATTTCGGGGTTTCTTGGGCGACCGAGAATGGGATTTGGTGAAGAGTTTGGACCTGATGTGTGAGTAACCTACACATACCCGAGCAACCGTGTTATTGAGTTAATAGAAGGTGCACGAATAGGTGAAGGAGTTCACGCCATACGCCGTAGTTACACGGAAAGAATTTTTGAAGCTCTTCGCTTCCTCTGTTCTCAACCTAATCCCCAAGAGTTCCCAAACGCGATTACAAATATCGACCGTGACCAACTTGACCTTATGGACACTGAACGCTCCGACATGCTGTTCGGCATGTGGCCATGCAGCGAATGCAAAGGTATTCCCACCGATTATCTCCAATGGGAGCTTAAGAAAATGGTTCCCTAGTTTAAGCGCCCCGATTCATATTTGGGATCTGTCGATGTTCTGCTCAACCACATCCGCAAAGTCGAAGTCAACATCCGAAACAACAGGGGCGGACCACACTGCAACCAACTGAGGCACTTTTACAAATTCCTTTCAAAAAAGGTTACAGGTAAAGCGAACACCTCATAAAATCGGTATAGGCAAAGGTCCAGAAGATGTACAATATGGTCATACGGGGGTAACCATGGGGCTGGGCACTGAGGTGGCAGAGACGAGACGGACGGTCAACATCTGTTCAGCTTAGGGCTTTTTAAATCGATTATTGTGCATTCTTGGTACGCTTTTCTTATGATTCCGTGACTATTTGACTATGACTTGAAAACCATGGTTTCAGGTTCCATTCCCTTGCCCTTGGCGAGAACCCCAGCCTTTCTCAAGATGGAAACGCAGTTCTGGACCACCTCATCCGCCACACCTTCGGTCTTGGTTGGGAACTTGACCGTCTTGAGCCACTCCCGAGCATCAGGCTCAGTGTAGCCCAGACTGCTCGAGATGTAGGTGACGGCCTCCTCCTGGTTGTCGTTGAAGTGGGCGATGCCCTGGTCCAGCTTGCCAAAGAGGTCGCTCACGCGGGCATCCAGGCCACCTTGAGTCAGCTTCGTGGAGGCGACAATCTTCCAGCTACTCCAAGGGGTGTAGATCTCGCCCACACGACGGATCTCTCCCGAGTCGTAAAACTTCTTGGAGGTGAAGTGCTCCCACATGAAAAAGTCGGCCTCGCCGCTATTAACGGCATTGCGGAGGTTCTCAAAATTGTTGAGCACCACTGTCTCGGAGAAGGGCTTCTCTGCTGCGCCGGGGGTGAGCCAGCCTTGCTGGTCGGCTAGGACGAAGCCCATCACGTAGCTGCCGGAGCCAATGCGGGAGACGCCAATCTTGCGGCCGCTGAGAGACCCGACGGAGGTGATCTCGGGGCGCTTTGCTCCCGTGGAGATGGCCCAGCCTGGGTAAGTGAGCGGTTTTTTTCTCATAGGATTGGCTAGAGATCCAACGTTGGAGTGGACTTACAGAGGGGAGTTTCAACATAGGTGCCAACCAGACGATATCCGCCATCACCCTCAACACCCTCCTTGCCAAGACCGGCAATCCAGCCCTCAGTCAAACCAATAGCAACATCAATCTCGCCGGCACGGATAGCAGTGACCATATGCCCAGTGCCGGAAGGAAAGGGAATCAAAGTAGCATCGAGACCAAAGTGTTTCTGAGCAAAATAGAGGGGAGTCGAGAAGTGCTCTGGCACGAAGCCGATGCGGAGAGGGGTTGAAGACATGGCTGATATGTAAGAGGTCTCACAGGCGAAAACAAACTCGAAGGCTTGTACAAGTTCTTGTAGCTCAATGGGTTTGGGGCAACTCGGGATGGAAGAAAGGGACCGAAGATGGACGGATGGAGCGGCGTGCGGGGGTGGGGGG
>JABCKD010001468.1:0-39877 GCA_013186415.1 Fusarium sp. NRRL 66088 | reverse complement strand
CTTATATAATAGATCTTATTTGCACCGGCCCCGGTGCAGAGGTCACGTGATCTTATTTGCACCGGGGCCGGTGCAGGTATGGCTCGCCCGACTTGCTTGGATGCCTGGTCGTAACGGTTCAGCTTCCAGACGATACTGGAAGAACGTCACCGAATCCGCTGACTGAGCATCGTCGTTTTTAATTATTGAACGGCTATGTAACGAATGTACCACCTTTATAGCAAACATGTCGGAGTTACTTTCTCATTTTAACCAAAAGTCGTCGCATGAAATACAGATTCTCTAATTAACCTCTTAACTTGCATCTTGTCTCTTCTCTCCACTATCGTCGAACTAGACCCCGCCAACCGATCATTGCCTTTTCAAGTTTCCTCCAATCTCCTGCAACCGACCTCACGATGGAGGAATCAGCTCCCTTGCGGTGGTCGGGCGCGTTCCCCGTCGTTCATCCGTTGGCTGTAGCGACCAAGAATCTCAGAGGCGACAAGATCCTCCTCCCTCAGTCCGCGCTTGAACAGCTGCTTGCTGCAGCGCAATCTCGACCCTCCAATCCCTCGAACCGATCAGACCCTTGGTCTTATTCCACAGCATCACGAAGCGACGCCGATAGTGCGCAACAGCTCCCGAACCCTCTTACGTTTCGTCTCGTCAATCCGAAGAACAATAATGCGGTCTTTGCGGGTATTAGGGAGTTTTCAGCTTCCGAGGGAACTCTGGGGTTGAGCTCTTGGTTGGCGGAAGCTCTAGAAGTGCAAGAGGAGGATTGCTTATCACTAGATCAAGAGGAGGACTCCATTGGAAAGGACCCTGCGCTCTTCGAAGAGGGAAACATGGATATCGACGGCATCCAAATTAAGGTCGAGGCGCGACAACTTCCCAAGGGCACCTATGTGCGACTTAGACCTTTGGAGGCGGGGTACAATCCGGATGATTGGAAGCCCCTGCTCGAACGACAGCTCAGAGAGAACTTTACAACACTCAGCACAGGCGCCATGTTGACGGTGAAGGGCGCACGTGGTGAGGAGTTCAAGCTTCTCGTGGACAAGGTTGCGCCTGAAGGAGATGGCATCTGCGTTGTGGATACAGACCTTGAGGTCGACATTGAAGCTTTGGATGAAGAGCAGGCCCGAGAGACGTTAAGGCGTATCATGTCAACACAACGAGGGACATCAGGTGGTAGCTCTTCTGGTGGAGAGATCGACATATGGAAGCCAGTTGATGGGCAGGTACTCGAGGGCGAATACGTCGATTATGTCCTACCGTCATGGAACCGATCTCAACCTCTCGTCATTGAGTTAAGCACCAGCGAAGACGAGGATGCGTTGGATGTCTTCATCACGCCAAAGTCTTCCCGACAGCGAGCACTCCCGCGAGAATCCACCCATGTATTTGGTGACTTTTCACCAACGACAAATGGAAAGAAGACTATCGTCATCAGTCCAACCAACGTCGAACTCGAAGGCGCTGAACAGATCTTGATATCTGTCCATGGCTATAAACACCCAGACGCTGGGGAGAGTTCTGCACAGGCGCTTCAATACTCATTACGAGCCAGCGCCAACTTGCCAGATGACCAGGCCGGGTCTAATGGGGTCAATGGACAGGAACATTCTCCCGAAGACGTGCAATGCAGCAACTGCTTGCAATACGTCCCCAAGCGAACCATGGTTCTTCACGAAAGCTTCTGCCGAAGAAACAATATCGTATGTCCAGGCTGCAAGTCGGTATTCAAGAAGGGCTCTCCGGAGTGGGAGGCACACTGGCACTGCGAAAAGGACGATGCATTTGGGAACTCGACACATGGCAGGGCGAAACACGACGATGTCTTTCACACGCAACGTCGATGCCCTCACTGCGAATTCTCGACCAATTCGCTGGCTGACTTGGCAAGACATCAAACGAGTGTTTGCCCCGGGAAGCTAATTCTCTGCCGATTCTGTCACCTCGAGGTTCCCCAAGAAGGCGACCCATTCAATCCCAGCCCGGAGGTGGTCCTTTCTGGACTCACGGCACACGAGTTGGCAGATGGCACTCGAACAACAGAATGCCACCTTTGTGACAAGATTGTTCGACTTAAAGATATGGAGACACACCTCAAGCATCACGAGCTTGATAAAGTGTCCCGATTGAAGCCGCCCATCTGTCGTAATGATAACTGTGGGAGGACAATGTTTGGTGTTGGTCCAAAGGGCCAGGTCAGACAGGCAGCTTCAACTGAGCAAGCCCAAAACGACATTGGACTCTGCTCTATCTGTTTTGGCCCTCTATACGTGAGCATGCACGACCCAGAGGGAAAGGCGCTACGACGACGAATCGAGAGACGGTATCTAGGCCAGCTTATGACGGGATGCGGCAAGGCTCACTGCGCAAACTCGTGGTGTAAGACGGGACGAGCCAACGCAGGACTTGACCCAAAGCCATCGAGTGCGAGGGAGGTTCTCCCTTTGGTGAAACCGCTTCTCGCCAGCATTCCCAACATGGATGAACCGCTATACTTTTGCGCCGATGAGACGAGTCAGAGGAGTCGCAAACTTGCAGAGATGATGTCCAGCGAAGGTGTCTGGGACCTGGACTGGTGCATCGCTGCGGGCGAAGCTGAGAAAGGGAACATGGATAAGATGAGGGATTGGTTGCAGGCTTGGGCACCAACAAGATAGAGGCGTTCAGTATAGACTTGGGCAGTTAGGTGATACCACTGAGTGATGATGCTACGAATGTATAGAAGGTCGTTGATTGGGAGTTTCAAGGCAATGGATATGCGTGCAGGATAGACTATCCAAGGCATAATGGAGCGAATTCTGATAATGTTCTAGAGTATATCACCATGCCAGGTGTATCATTGGATTGTCATGGTCTTGGCGAGGAGCCAAGCCACTATATGCCAACATGGATGACAGTAAACGTGGACTTTCTGCATTCGAAACAGCTGTCCCGCTTGAAGATGACGCGGCAATGCTCGTTCCGTATCTGGAAATATGTTGAAGTGTAACCAAGGCACAGAGGGTTAGGAGCATTCGGAAGCTCCGGAGACTGTGTTTGAATTGTCGCGTGATGTTGTCGGCATGTACAGTCGACAGCAATAGTCAAATACCAGACCTTGATATGAACAAGGTTGAAGAGAGGGAATGTGAAACAAGGAATTCGCTAGAGTCTTGATGATTGGAAAGATTAGAGGTTGTTCCAAGTTGGTGTGGTGTATGGGTGACAGCTTGTTTAATCCATGACGTTGAATACTCTCGTTTTGCTGGCCAAAGCTTGGGCTTCTTATGCGTGAGAGAAAGAACGGGGAACTAGATCCGAGTACGAGTATGATGGGTTTCTTTAGCTATACAATTGAAACCGAGCACGGTGAACAAACGACCATGGCCGGGTATCATATTGAGGCTTACTCCAAGCTACTTCAGGTACTTGTAGGTGGCCAATTACTTGTTGATGGCGCTAGAATACCCCGCTGGGCTTGAGGGGAAGAAAGCTGAAAGTTTCCATTAGCACGTTGATTACGACGCCATCCACTGGGCAGCCTCCACTGTTTCTGTTCCATCATACATGGAGCTGCTGCGAGATGGGGTGAAGGGAAAAAAGCTTAGGTGAGGTCAGGTCCCCATCCATCCCCCGTCGGCCCCGGCTCATCCATGGAAGATGGACGAAAGTCATTCCTCACCTCGGCCCTCAATGCTTTGCTCAGTCAACAAACTTGACGTCGACATCAACATTTGCATCTTCTGGTTGCTTATCGTCAATCATCACCATTTGGCATCCATTTGCAATCGCTTACTTTCAGAGTACACCTGCCCCGTCGAACCCCGCCTCCAGGTATTCATCATTTACCCGCCCGCCTGGCTCACGGGCTCCAGAACCCCAGCCCAGCCAGCCAGCGCCGCCATCGATTCTGGTCCAGCCGGCGGCCATTCTTTTCCGCCAACTCAGAGCACGACAGGACAGGACAGGGGCCACCTTTTATCAGCATCAGCTCCGGGCAGCTACAGCACCTTGCCTAGCCTATCCTATCCCGTGCCTCCGTGTCTCGGCTGGTGCTACGCCGCCCCGTGGGCCCAGCCTCCATCCAGTCTAACCCACAGTACCTAGTCACTGACAACACGATACGCCCGTCCATCGCCCAGATCCCCTCCAGTCCGTCAAACATCCTCCCGCTGTTATCACGAGAGAAGACGATACAAACCTTCATCTTCTTTGAAAGCCGTATCCGTACCTGCATCACTGTCGCATACCACCTTCTCCATCTACGATAGCCTCCCACCCCAAGCGAAATGCCCTCCGGGACGACCCCCGTCGTCTGACGCCCCTCCCCCATTTCCACCCATCGCGGGACAGCCGGCCGCCGATCGAGACGGGCCTTTTCTGTCCATATCGCTCAGTGCACTTGCACTTGCACTCTTTCGTGGCAGAACTTTACTTCTCTTCTGGCCATCAAACATAGATTCACCGCATCTATTTCCCAACCTCGTTATTCGAAGTCGATTCTTTGTTTCTTGTCACACCCTGCGACGCTCGACAATCACCGCCTTGGTGCTCGACACCGCCGCATAAAGACCAGCGGCTCGTGTGCGCAATCGCGCCATCCGGCTAACCTCGAGCAGCCGCAGCCGTCCTCCCAACCTTCGTCATGGGTAACTCGAGTACCAAAGAGGCCCGACCCGAGGGCGATCCCGGTCGGCGCCATTCAACGCCTGGAGATCCCTCAGTCCGGGAATACATGAACATGAGGGAGTCGGGGACAGCTTCACGAAGACGCATGAGTAGGGCAGAGATCTTTGGCATCGGCGCTGGTTCTTCCCGCGAAAGACAGGATGTTCCTTTTGAGCGTCGCGAGACTAAGCAGGAACGCGAGGCGAGAAGACTTGAAAGAGAACGTGTTGCGCGAGCAAAGGAACGTGAGCGCAGTATGCGCGAGGAGCACGTCGATGGGGGTTATCTGGTCACATTGGGCACCTATACGGGAACTGAAGATTTCAGCAAGCCCGTCGTGAGGCAACTACAGGTATTTCTTACCGCTACTATGATGATGGTTATCATGCTGACAGCTGTACCATCTAGATTGAGAGGAAGCTTGCGCCCTTTTGGCAAGGTCTTAACGATTGGTCTCCTAGTTGGACTGAACACCAGCTGATTGCCGCTGCCCGCGGCCTTCCGATCCCCGCGGCCGATGCGCCTCCCGATCCGGACTTGATACCACAACCGCCTGCTCCCGTTGAGCACCCATCCGCCTCGAGCCAGAACCTTATGGTGCCCATGGGGCCTCGGACACTTTCCGTGGCATCAGATCGTAGCGGATCTAATGCTGGATCAGGACTCCCATCGCCCGTGTCGGCCGGGCCAAACAAGTCGAGTTCACCATTCAAGCCTCGAGCAAAGGCGCTCGCTGCTGCCCTGAGCGTGGGATCTCGCAACGCCTCGTCGACGGATCTATCACCCAAGGAAGTGTCTCTACCTCACGATCCGTTTGTTAACGGCCAGCCGATCGAGGTGTTTTTGTACAAGGATGCTGACGATTGTCCCATCTGCTTCCTTTCTTACCCCCCTTATCTTAACCACACACGATGCTGTGATCAACCTATCTGCAGTGAATGCTTTGTACAGATCAAGCGCGCAGACCCTCATCTTCCCGAGCATCACCCCAACGGCGAGGCCAGAGACCCTACCCAGGGTATCACACCCGACGACCCCCCGGAGATGCTTACTTCGGAGCCATCGTCGTGCCCATACTGCCAGCAGCCAGAGTTTGGAGTCACGTACGATCCTCCCCCTTTCCGTCGTGGTCTCGTCTACTCTACCATGCACGGCAACCTCCCGTACGGCACAGCCATGTCGTCGCAGAGTTCGTTGAACAGTACACTTCCCCCAACCTCGCCGGCGCCAACCGGTCGTAGGCGCACACATAGTTTGTCTGCGAATGCGCCGAATGTCATCACTACAGATCGCGTACGGCCTGACTGGGCGGCAAAGTTGGCATCGGCTAGAAATCATCAAGCTCGTAGAGCTGCTGCTGCAACCGCGCTTCATACCGCCGCTTTTCTTATGGGTGGGAACGAGCAAAGATCGATACTGAGGCCTGGACGTTTCAGCAGGAGGAACACTGGAAGCAATAACAATGCCAGTGGAAGCGCCCAGAACCAGAGCCAGGAGGGTTCTCAAATCGACGCGACTGAAGGACCGGAGCCTGGTGCTAGGGATTCATCCAGGAGCATCCCAGGCGCTCGACGCAATAGAATGGACGAGCTTGAGGAAATGATGTTTATGGAAGCCGTCCGTCTTTCCTTGGCTGCCGAAGAGGAACGCAAGCGAAAGGAAGAGAAGGCTATACGAAAGGAGGCAAAGAAGCGAGAGAAGGAAGAACGGAAAGCAGCCAAGAAGGCTGGTGCTCATCCATATGGTGGCAGCGCCAGCGGTGCAAGCGGGAGCAGTCTGTCTTTGGGCCTGGGTCGACGACGTGGTAATAGTACTGCCAGCAACTTGAGGATGGAGGCTACAGTCTCGAGGGCATCGCAAGCCAGCACTCCCGAAACGCCAGCGGAAACCAGAGCCAAGGATGAGAATGCAGGAAAGGGTAAAGGGGTTGATCGAGGGCCCCAGGAAACTCATACCGGTCCGACGTCGTCCTCGAGCTCTCTACCTCTTCCGTCAGGACCTCCCCGAGGAGGATCGCATCTTAGACAGATGAGCAACGCTTCCTCGGTCGGATCGTCTATCGCGGACAGCCCTGCTGGTAGCTACGCTGGGCCAGGATATACAGGCGCCGATGGAAACCCTCGGTCTAGTGGACTGAGCCTTGGAGCCTATAGTGATGATGGAGATCGCGATGCGGGAAGCGCTGGAGTCGAGCCCATGTTTAACTTTAGCAGCCTTGCTCAAATGGTCGGGGCCAATCTCGAGGATGGGTCTGTTCGGCGCGAGGGTGAGGATACGGAGTCTCCCGGTAGCGGTGTAGCTCCACACCCACGACCACTATCCCAAGTGAAGGAAGATGACAAGGAGGACGCGGATATAGAGCACGTGGAGGAGGGTACGCAAGCTGCCAAGAGGGAGGTATACAGGGGTTCTCTCTGCCCACCTGCGTTAACCATCACACCGGAAACGCCAGCACCTACGACGAATGATAACGAGGCGGAGGATAAGCAGCTTGGACACCCGACAGTGGCAACGCTGGCACAATAAACGAACAAAGGCGGTCAAGGTCCGACAGTTAAGCACAAGGGGGGAGTCGGGATTGTACAGAGATGATTTGGTGAGTAGAAAGACAGTCAACGAGGGATGAATAGTATGTATTTTGTATACGACAAGCAAAGGTCATGTCATGCCAGGGGTTGGAGCAGGTAGCGGGCATGTAATAGTTGTGCCATGAAAAACTTGATTTAGCGACACTTTTTCTGCTGTGAAGTCGGTGAAGGAGCGTGTACTGTACCCGTGGAGATGGCCTTGGCTGTACTAATGATCTACATATGGACTCGAGACGAGATGAGGATTGCAATATTTGCCCAACTTTAGCTTCCTATTTTGTATGTATTTTGCCCAACTCAACTCAATGTTGGTGGGTAACACCAGTTCAGCCTCACAAGGGGCTTGCGGGATTGGGCCAAATCAATGCATAACATTCGAGCCGCCAACATATTAATTAACCCTAATAAACACCCGAATCCCCCCCAGTTTCACTGACACGGATTCGAATCCTTCGGCTTAGGTCATACTTCTTTTTTGTCTATTCCGTACAACGTAGTAAACTCCGGTTTGCCAAGGTACGAGTTTCCTCCAATTGGCCCATGATCCCTGTGTAACTCCCGTTTTGGAGGGGAGATTGAAGGCATGTTTCACAAGCGAACGATGAAGCGAAATTTGTGTAAGGATGAGGCTGATGTGAGATTTATATCCTTGTGAGTGGAGATGGATGGATGGGTTCTTGTCGTGAATAGATATAGAAGAGTTGAGGGAGGGCCTCTTTGATGGGTTCTTCTTGGTTGATCAGCCTGTTCATTCTTTCTTTGCCTTGACAACTCATCTCATCACTCTTCAAATGTCTAAGAACTGTATCCCACGCGACAACATGTCTCGCCAAGTCTATGCCCATTACATGGTATTTCACCTTCTCAGCATACTTCCCACAAACTCTCCCATCTAACAGACATCTAGGTCGGCCTCACCGACGCCCAATCCTCCGAACAATGGGCCAAAGACATTTCCGACGCAAAAGCAGTCGGAATCGACGGTTTCGCCCTAAACATCGGCACAGACCCCTGGACCCTGACGCAGCTCCACCAAGCCTACGCAGCAGCTGAAGCCGCCTCGTTCGGCATGTTCCTCTCCTTTGACCAGCAGACTAGCTCTTGGGATTCTCCTGCTGTTGTTGATCTTATCAATACTTTCAAGGATTCCAGTGCCCAGGTTAAGAGGGATGGGAAGGCGCTCGTTAGTACGTTTGAGGGTCCTGGGTGGGCGGATCAGTGGGAGGGTGTTAGGCAGCAGACGGGAGGTATCTTTTTGGTGCCGGATTGGAGTAGTCTTGGACCTGATGGGTTGAGGGATAAGTTGAGTGTTGTTGATGGAGCTTGTAAGTGTTTCTTTAATGAGGGAGGCTTGGGGTTATGCTGATGAGTACCAGTTTCGTGGAATGCTTGGCCCAGAGCTGGCGAGACAAAGATGACAGCAGACGAAGACAAGGCATACAAGGAAGTCCTTGGTGAGAAGCCATTCATGATGGGAGTTAGCCCTTCATTCTACGTCAGTAAGTATCTCCTCTTCCTCCCTCAACCACCGAAAAAAAGAACCCCTAGTAACAAATACAAGACCTAGCGGAATGGAACAAGAACTGGTACTCATCCAGCGAATCCCTCTGGTACGACCGCTGGCTCCAAGTCCTCGACGTCCTCCCCGATTCCATCGAGATCATCACCTGGAACGATTTCAGCGAGTCGAGCTACATTGCCGATATCGTTCCTTCGCAGATTGTCCGTGGCGCAGAGGTTTACGTCAATGGACATGAACATTCTGCTCTACGTTCTCTGTTGCCTTATTTCATCCAGGCTTACAAGGCCGGTACCCCTGATGTACCTCTTTCTGGAGAAACAGCCGTTGCTTGGTACAGAACCACATCTGCTACACTTGGCTCTGATGGAGGTACTGTTTGGGGCCAGGGCGGTTCTGAGAGTGCAAGCGTCGGCGCCAAAGACGTCGTCAGCGTTGTGGCAATCACAACAGGCGAGGAAGAAGTCCTCATCAAGATTGGAGATTCTCGAGAGGAGAGGTTCATCGCCAATGGTACAGGTACTAGGGCGAGCTACTTTGAGGTTCCCTTTGAGGGTGCTTTGGGTGAAGTTAAGCTTGAGATGGGAGGGAGGAGTGTTGTTGGAGGGGCTATTACTGCGGATATGCCTTCGACGGGATATCTCAACTTTAATTCCTTGGCTATTGGGCTTTAAATGCTCTGCCTTGACAAGTAGGATAGGATCTGTCTTTTGTATTCTTTGTATATTTAGACGAAAAAACTTTCATGTCTTTTTGACCTCAACCTGAAACTTTTCTATCCACTCGGTAAACTCATCCTTCTCACCCTCCCATCCCAACTTGAGAACCTCCCCAACAGCAGAAGCACTCTTGAAGCACTCCTCCATAAGCCTATCAATCTCTTCAGGATCAAGATCATAAAATGCACCAGCCAAGTCCCCAAACTGGTCTGGTAGCCCCTCTAGTACATTGGCTGTCTTGTCGAGTCGTTGGGGCATGTCGGATTTTGTGGTGTCTTTGGGGAGTTTCTTGAAGCGACGTTTGGAGATGGCTTGGTAGAGGAGGACGACCATTCGGAGACGTTTAAGAGTAGAATCGAGACGGGGGCGGATTTTATCGGGGTCTGATTTGGGGATTGTTCCTCCCGAGTTCATGAGGTCGTCGAGCATGTCTTGTTTCGAGATGGAGGCGTCGCCGAGTTGATCTGCCAAGTCGTCCACTTCGTCTTCGTCTTCGTCGGGTTCTTCGTCTCCCCATTCTTTCATCTCCTCCATGACATCCTTTAGTGTGTCCCTCCATTGCTCAGCCTTCTTGACAAAGAAGCCTCCAACACCCATGGTAGCCAAGCCAATAACGTCATCACAAGCTGACCACAGCATACCCGTCAGAGCAAGACTGCCCTTTCCACCATCCTTATTTCCACCAGAAAGAACCTTGCCATCCTTGGGAATTTTCTGCAGAAGCTTCTCAAGCTCAGCAAGGACCTTTTGCGCTCTATAAGCAAGCTCCTTCCGAACAACAGCAGTGTACAGCTTCGTCTCACAAGCTTGCGCAGCACTCGCTAAACCAAGAATGGGACCCTTGACGAGTTCTCGGATAACGGTAGCTACAGCGCTCGGTGTGAAGGGTTCGTTGATTACGAGGAGGGAAATCTTTGTTCCGTGGGCTCGGATGAGGGAAGATGAGTCGCGGGCTAGAGCGAGGGCGTCGATGTCTTTGGTCGTGGGATCTGACGTGGAGGAAGATGGGTTTCGTTGGATTTCGGTAAGGACGGATTGGAGTTGTTTGAGGAGGGTCGTTGCTGTTTCGACGAGGGTACTTAAGGCCTTGATGGCTTCTTGATCTGAAGGAGCCATCTTGAATATACACCCGTAGAAAGAAGAATGTGTATGTATGTATTCTCAGTTGATGGATGACTCTTCGTGTTTGTCTTTGGAGGGGCAACAATATTTATTTTTCTTATCCCCCACCTTTTAGTGCCCTCACCCCTCCAGTGGGTCCAACAGTCCACCGCCCCCGAACATTTACCGCCCAGGGGGTGTGTCAAAGTCCCCTGCAGTTTCAGTGGGTACCTACCTCTCTCTCCCTTGTGCGTCTCCTTCTGGCTGACCTGTCCAAACTCCAACTCTAACTCTCAACGAGAGCGAGAGCTTCAACATTTTGATACATACAACGTCAACACGTACAAAATGCAGCATCCAAGCTCCGTGGCGCTGCTTAGCGCTATCTACGCCTTTACATTGGCCGCTGCTGGCAGTCTGCCAAGAGGCGTAGGCCCAGAATGTACACCGTCCTCCTCTTGAAGCTATCCCAAGCTCAAGCTAACAGCTATAAACAGTCGCCGCTCACTACGACGGCAAAGAGTCCTTCTCTTGCATCACAAACGCAGCCATCAAACTAAGCTTGAACCAAATCAACGACAACTCGTGCGATTGCCCCGACGGCTCCGACGAACCCGGCACCGCCGCCTGCGCCAACATCGATCCTCTCTCCCCCGAGCAGCCCCTTGCCGGTTCTGCGTCTGGCACTACAAACACTACCAATGCTCTTCCTGGTTTCTGGTGTGCCAATGAGGGCCACATTGGCATGTATGTGCCGTTTAGTTACGTCAATGATGGCGTTTGCGATTATGATATTTGCTGTGATGGGACAGAGGAGTATGGTGGTGTAGGCGGTGTCAAGTGTGAGAATCGTTGTGTTGAGATTGGAAAGGAGTATAGGAGGTTAGAGGAGGAGAAGCGAAAGAATATGGAAAAGGCATCCAAGCAGCGAGATATTCTCGTCAAGGAAGCTCAATCTCTTCGTCAACAGGTCGAAGCTAAAGTCGTCGACCTAAAGAAGGAGATTGCCAATCTTGAAGCCAAAAGAGAAGAGCTAGCCAGGAAGCACCGCGAAGTCGAGCAAGAAGAAAAGGGCAAGGTTGTTCGTGGTGAGGGAGCCGGTGGAAAGCTGGGTGTTCTCGTTGGATTGGCCAAGACACGCGTCAACGAGCTCAGGGATACACTCAACAACGTCGTCGATCAGCGAGACGCGCTCAAGGACCGAGTCGGTGAGCTGGAGGAGCTTCTGACAAAGTTCAAGTCTGAGTATAACCCCAACTTCAACGATGAGGGTGTCAAGTCTGCCATCAGGTCTTTTGAGGACTACTCGGCTCGTGTTGAGTCAGAGAAGGGTCAGAGGCAGGATGTTAATGACGCTGATCTCATGAGTGTCCTTAGAGAGGATAGTGAGAGTAATGGAGTTAACTGGAAGGAGTTTGAGGAGGGTGATGGCAGCGATACCGACATCAGTAAGTTACACAAACTCCCCTATACAACAAGCTCATCACTAACATGTCCAGTCTACAACTTTGAAGCCTACCTCCCTTCCTTCGCCCGCTCCGCCCTCCACGGCACTCTCGACTCCCTCCGCGTCTGGCTCGTCACAAACGGCCTCCTCGCCGACAACACCGCCCCCGGTCAAGAATCCACCCTCGTCCGAGCCGCCCGCGAAGCCCTCGCAGCCGCCGACCGAGACCTCGAGAAGAAAGCCAAGGCTCTTGAATCAGAGCAGTCAGACCTCGACAAGGACTACGGTCCCGAGGGTATCTTCCGGGCCCTAAAGGGCAAGTGCATCAGCCTCGACGCAGGAGAGTACACGTATGAACACTGCTGGCTCGACAAGACGATGCAAAAGTCAAAGAAGGGACACGGCCACAGCTCCATGGGTTTCTTCAACCGCGTCGACCGGGACATCGCCGACGACGAGGAGCGACTCGACGGAAAGAGCCTCGGAAAGGGTGAGCGTATGGTTCTACGTTACGAGGACGGACAGCAGTGCTGGAACGGACCCAAGAGACGAACCGACGTGTGGCTAGGCTGCTCAGAGACGGAAGAGCTCTGGAGAGTCAGCGAGTCGGAAAAGTGCGTTTACAAGATGGAGGTTGGAACGCCGGCTGCTTGTGACTTTCAAGAGGTCGCTGCGAGGCAGGCCTTTCAAGGAAAGGATGAGCTATGAGGAGATGGATGGAGGTAAATACTATGCCTGTTATAGCATATAAAAACAAGGACTTTGACTTGACTTGAACCTATACACGCTGATAGAGTAAAACTAATCACCGGTATCGCTTGAGTGACTGTACAAGACAGCCCAAGTCGTGACTGTGTAAAACACATGCCTACTTGCTCGTACATCAATTACATCTCCACACGCAGAAAAAACAATTCCTTTCCCCCTATCACATTCGCATAATGAATCAATCCCTGATATCAATCATCAAAGCCCTCCCAACTCCTCTAAACACATCTACGAAAAAAGGGGGTATCTCAGATCCCACAGAGACAAGCCCCCATCTACCAGAAACTGCACCATCCGATGTAGTGCTGGCACAGATTCTCCAGCTTGGTTGCTTCCATGATGAGCTTGTTGACCTGGTTGATCACGTCGAGCTCTTCATTGTTCTTAAAGTCCCGACCCGTGAGCTTCTGCGCCACACGGTCCAGAACCTCGATTGCTCGCGCGTTCTGGCTCTCCACCTCCTGGACACCGTTGACCATGGGGTTGCCGTCTTGCGCGGCTGAGCTGTTGGTTCTGGCTCGGCTTCGTGATGGCGGTGCAGAAGGTTCGGCTGCGTTGATTAGGTCAGAAGGCGGCACGTCGCTGTCAAGGATGGACTGGCGTCTAGCTCGGGCTCCTCCTGCGCCAGGGATCGGTGCGTCTCTATCAGAGCGGAAGTTGGGGCCAGCTGGCGAGGCAGCGTTGGTCAATCGCCAGGTAAGAAGGGGGTCATGGATGAACTATCATCTGTTAGTATCATTTCATATCACAAGAGAGAGTCAAGACAACTCACCGCTTCAAGAACAGCCATGACACTCTCCTTGTTGTCTCTCAACACCCTCATCACATTCTCGCATGTAATCCTGAAGCTACCCTCAATGTTGCTGACCTCCATCGCATAAGTCAACATACGAGTCAGTCGGAAGGGAACCCGCTCGGGGTATTTCTCTCGCTTCATGGCAACTTCGAAACAGTCACCAAAATCAATGTGGATGATCTTGCCAGTGACTCGGTCGAGCATCAGGTTGGAAGGATGACGATCTCCCAGACCCAGGATATAGCCCACCATAGACATGACACCCAGCGAGCGAGTGTAGTTTGTTCGTCTCTCAAGCCAGGCCTCAGATGACTTGGACTTGAGCCACAGAACACGGTACAGATCTTGGCCCGTTGTGTTGTCAAGCGCATAACCAAAGACCTCGACTTTCTGCATCAAGGTCAGGTTGTCGTAATCGGGCGCCATCTGGAGCATAATGCGATGCTCAATGTTGAGCAGGATCTTGCGACTCTCGCGGTATTCCCTAATCAGTACGTGGAGAGTATCGCTGTTGGGAACCCAGCCCAGCAGACCACTATTCTGCGACAGCGGGATGGCCGGATACCGCTGGATGTTGAGGTGGCGCTTGTAACACTCCGAGTCATGAGCCAGAAGGGTGTTGCACAGGCCGAACAGCTGCATAACTCGTTCGTCCTGACGGATATCTTCGTGGCCCTTGAGCAGGAAGGCTGATGACTTGCCATCGCTGCCGTTGATGTTGAGCTTTCGCGGCCGCTGCTTAGAGTTGATAACGCTAAACGTCGTCTCGAAGGACATTATCCTCACGATCGGCTGTCCACTCTTGTACGTTCCGGGGACAGCCAGGTCAAGATTCTTGGCGTTGAGCAGCTTGGGCGAGCAGTAAGTCAACTCAAGGGTCGTAACCTGAGGTAGCTGCCTGCTGATCCTGCGGAACACCTGATAATACAGGTCCCAGGCTTGATTCAGGTCGTTGACATCCTGGCTTGTCTCGTATTGACGGCACCAGTCTTGAGCCTCCTTGAGATCCCGGCCAAAGGCTTGGGCAAACGAAATCTCTCGAAGGGTCTCGGGTCCTCGCTCAAGAAGCTCGTGCAATGGCTCAAGAGTCGCAAACATCCCTTCAATGTTGTGATCGCCAAAGTACAGTCGTGAGGCTTCTTCCAGTCCCTCGTGCCAAAGCTCATGCCACAAGACGGCCACACGGATCAGCTCATGACTGACCGTGTCAGCCTGGGCAACCAGGTTCGCGCTATGCTGTCGCATGCTGTCCATAATCTGGGCGGCAGAGCGCGATCTACGGGTGTTCTGCCACGACTTCATAGCCACGGTCAGGGGGTACACCAGAGCCTGAGGGTGAGCTCGTCCGACATCAGCGAGCAGGTTATGAACCGACTGCTGGACGCGCTTGTTAGGCTGGTTGATTCTGGCAATGAGCTGAGGAATCACCTCCAGCCATGTATCAACGCTGACGTTGGCAAAGCCCTCTGTCACGGCCGCGTTGACATCGGCACTACCTCCATGTGTGAACCAGAGGGTGAGCAACCGGAGAGTGTCCTGCAGCGAGCTTCCTGCTGAGAGGGCAATTGACTTGAAGAAACCCTTGACGGCTGGGACAACGTGTTCTATCACCATTGCCTGATCCGTTCTCGACAAGTGGCCTTCGTTTCTCGCTGACAAGGCCTGAACAATCTCAAAGTTGGCCAGTGCCCAGGCGTGCCAGGCCTTGTACCATCGGGGGTTGTACTTTGTCGCTTGCGAGTACGAGGTAAGAATGTCCTGGACCTGAGTGTATTGCCAGTCGTCCTTGTTGAGAGCAATCAACCACTCGCCCTGCCTGAGGTAACACTTGGCCAGCAGCACCGTCTGGTCATACAAGGCGCGTTGAGTCTGCGGGCTCATGAGGGAAGGGTCCATCTGGTTCTGGAAGCCGTACTCGGTGGCCATACCCATATCGCCGCCAGTCTGAGCACTGAGATGGGCCCTAGCGATATCCAGGCGATGGGCGGCATCGTTGGTAAACTTGCGCAGGCAGTACAGAGTCTTCTCAGCGATACCAGACAACTTATAACCGGGCTGCTGTCCGAGCTCCCACTGGTACTTGAGCACAGCGTAGATGACTTGCGCAGCCGTGTTCCTAGGCCCGGGCGCTGTCTGCCTCTCGTTCCAGTAGGGGATCATAGACTCTAGAGGAGCATCGCTTCCAATGAGTTGTTTGAGCGACTTCTCGGCCAGTCCCATTCTGCCAGACTTGCGGCACAGGTTGGCAAACTTGATCCACATGTGCATGTTCTCCGACGGTGCAATCACTATAGCACGCAGTCGCAGCATGCGCTGCCAGACTTCAACGTTCCTCTGGCAACCCTTCAATCGAGTCTCCCAGGTTCGCCTCATGATAGCCTGCTTCTTCTCGTCACATTGCTTGTAGACGATGAGCTCCTCCAACTCAGCCAGCATCTGAACTCGGACCACAACCTGGTACGCTCGGTTGTACGACTCGCTGACCAAAGCGCTCAGCTCCGTGTCCAGTCCTTCTCGAGCTTGCTGCACGCAGGCGATGGCCTCGCGGAACTGGTTACGGTGGAGAGCAAGGATTGCTCCAAAGAATGATCGGTCAGGCGAATACCTCTTGAGCGACGAGAGATAGTTGTCCATCGAGTCCCACTTGTTCAGGCCCCAAGCGGCCGCCGTAGCGAGGGGTGCTATCATCCTCTGGACCTCAGGCGTCGAGTTGGCCCAGGTGCTTCCAGTCAAGGTAGCCAGTGCTTCCCACTCGCCTAGGGCGTGCAAACAACGCATCTTACCCATGACAATATCAACGGGGATCGCCTGGTCTTCAGGCACTTCCGACTCTCGCTTGTTGTAGAAAGCCAGTGCTTCCTCCCAACGCTCCAGCTTCTCGAACCACGTCTCGCGCAGCTGAATGCCTTCCTTATACAATTGAGCTTTGCGGAGAATACCGATGGCAGCATCAGACTGCTGAAGTTGATTGTTGATAACGATCAAGGCCTCGACAGCGCCACTGCTCTGGTCCTGCAGGAACTCCAATTCCTTGTAATGCAAGGCCTTTGCATAAGCGTGACAGCGAGCAGCCTCCCTACCCAGCACCCGAATGTCAATCGGCAAAGCCTTGTCGTCATGCTCCATAAACTCGGCAAGGTTGAGCAGAAGTCCAAGCAGATCAGGTGGGACGTTCTCTGACTTGATGGCGCTTTCAATGTTCTGAATGAGTTCGTCCTGGAACTGTTCATACAGTTCACTCCAGCATGACACAAACGCCGAGTTGAAAAGTTCTCGTGCCAGAGGCAGGTAAACGCTTGCGAGACTAGCACAGGCTCGCAGGGCGTGGTTCGGGGATTCAGTCAGGAGAGTTGTGCTGAATCGTCGCAGCCATTCTTGCCAATCCTCTTTGGTCGACTTGCCCTTAGTGTCCCAAGCAGCCTTGAGATGGATGGCATTCATCTCCAGCTTCTTTGTACCTTGATCCGCAAAGGTAGGCTCCTCTGATCCATCGGCAAATCGATCGGCAGAGCTCAGGTCCTGAGGCAAAACCTCGCCCTTCTGGAGCTTGCTGACAAAGAGCTCGTAGTTGGGATGCTGGATCTGATGCTGGTTGATAGTCTTGTTGACGGTGCCCATAAAGTGGAGGTAATCCTTGCCCAGCTGCTGGATGAGGGCGCAGAGGGTATCCAGAGCAGCCAGTCGTAGCTGAGGCTCCCCCATGTCCAGCACGCGTGTTAGGGGGTGAATGATCTTTGCGGCATAGTCGTTGAGGTTGACTTGTCGTGAGATCTTTCCAATAGTATCAATGGCCTGTTTTCGGATGAAAGTAGGCTGTCCCTGCTTCTCAAATGTGCGGACAATCACAGGAATGATGAGATGCATGTACTCCTCAGCACTGGCACCAAACACCAAGAAAGCATGCATCACCCTCTCCGACGGGGTGCGCTTAGCAGATGTGTCCTTGTCAAGAACGCCAAGCATCAGTGGAAGAAGACTAGCGAGGTAGATCTTAAACTCTCCCTCAAGAGACCTTGAGATAGCTTCAACAAGAGACATGATGGTGGTCTGAAGCGATGGCGAGGTATGCCAGTATTCTTGCAAAATCTCGACAATGTCCGGGAGATAATTTCTGATATGCTGTCGGACAATGCTGACGAGAGTTGCCAACTGGTTGAAGTAGGACTCCAATCTTGTCGAGGTAGCTGACCTGATGACATGGAGGAAGGCCGGTATGATTCTATCAAGAAACGACACACACTCCAGTCCCAGGGTACGAAAGATGTTCATAATTGCTTCAATCACAGCTGCATGATGCTGGACCAAAGAGGGATCTTTGAGGATTTGCAGAAGGGCGTTGATAACGACGGTCGGGAAATACTCCTTGTTTGATGGGGTCAGGCCGGTCATCATGAGGGAAATGTCTGTCATCTGGTTGGACTCGAGACGTCTGGCATCTGGTGTTCGTTCTTCGACCTATTGATTTGGTTAGTATCTGATTCCTGGGAGAAGTGCTTGAGAACGTACCTGATGCTTGTAAGGATCGAGGGCACCCAGGATACCCATCAGTTTGATAGTCTCCTGCCGCAATGGCGCCCGTTGTCCCTCGGTTCGGATAATGCTCTGGAGAATCTCCAAGAGCTGTGGGTATTCAAGGTAGGGCTGAATAACATAGCCGGAGTTGCTGGCCAACTGTCCCAGAGCGTGTAGGGCAGCTTCTCGCTTCGAGTTGGAGCTCTGATCTTGCAACGCATCAATGATGAGCGGCATCAGACGGTCCTTGTATGGCATCATATCCTCGCCACCTACAGTTGCAAGCTCACCAATCGCCTTGAGAATGGTAGCAGCGACGGAGGGGTTGGAGTCATTCGCCTTGGGGAGCAGAACCGAAATCATGGGCTCGACGTATGGCTTGATCAAGGACTGGGCATTCTGAACCAAGAGACTCAGAAGCTTGGCACTCTCTTCCTTGCTACGGGCGACATCGGAGAACTCAAGCTCAGTGAGCATCTGAATGAGAGTCTTGCGCAGCGAAGGGATGACATAGGCTGGGTTGTATCTAGCCAGGCGACCAATAATAGAGATGGCGACTTCTCGGATAGAGAAGACCTCGTCGTTCAGAGCGAAGAAGAGGATACGAATGTTTTCCGCCTTCGCCAGATGTCGGTCAAATCGCTCATCAAGAGCCGCGAGGACAGTCCGTCTAATGTTAGGCTCTGGGTCCGAGACTCCGACGGTCAAGAGCTTCTCAATGACATCGCCAACAACCTGAAGCGCATGGTAACTGGTCTGGTTGACAATGGGATCACGGACGTAAAGCTGGCAACAGGTCAAGGCCGCAGCTTCACGAATCTCCGGATCCTCATCTTCCACATACTTGATGGCCACGTCACGCACAAACTCGTTCAGGACATGACCGGAAAAGTCGAAGCTTCCGAGAGTGTTAAGCGCCAGCTTCACCTCGGCCCTCCGGTGCTCATAAGCCAGGGGGTCCTTGGCGTCCTTGGGGATAATCGGCACCGAGTTGAGTGTGTTTGGCTGTGGTGCGCCAAGAGGCTTGAAGGGCTCGCCACACAGAACTACGCTGAGCATGTCAAGTAGTCTCTCCTGGATTGTTGGCTTGACGGGTGGGATATAGAAGGCCATGTCGACAAGGGCCTGAGTGAGCTTGGGAGTAAGGTCACACGCAAAGATAGGGTCCAGCAGTGCTTCCATGTACTTGCTCAACGTCTGGCCGACAGCCACGGCAAGTCGGCTGATGCAGTCAAAGACGGGGTCCACTGAGCCTCTCTTACGAGACTGAATGCTGAGGCCTTCGCGCACGTAGATGAGCACGCCATCGAGGTAGGGAGCGATTGCACTCTTGACCGAGTTGGCGATGTTACCGATAGCAAGGAAGGCGTCATTACGCTCCTTGTCCTTCTTAAGCATGCCAGACAAGTAGACCATGAACTTGTGCAGCCATGTGTGGGCAAAGTCAGCGGGGGAATAGCTGGCCAGATCGGGGATCAGAAGCACCACAGTCTTTCTGATGGTCGGGTCTCGGTGATCCTTGTGCTTGAAGACAATGTCACAAGCCTGTTGGTAGTGCTCCTGCATGTACATGGCTCCCTGTTCGAGGAGCTCCTTCAGGACAAGTAGTGAACCGTGGACAGACTCAACGGTGTTGACCTTGAGTCCTTGCTTCGACTCATTATAAATCTTGCTCATCCACAGCTGCTTCATCTCCTGGTCTCGCTCACGGAGGATTCGGAAGCAGGCACTAACTGTCTCTGCCGACGTCGCACGGATGAGCTGTCTGGAATCTCTAAGTCCAACCCAGATCCAGTCGAAGATCGTCGGGATGTATTGATACATCAAAGTCGGGGCGCTGCGAGCGAGTTCTCGAAGAACAAGCACGGCGCTGTATCGTCGCTCCTCCACACGGTCGTTCTGGAGCCATTCGAGTGCTGTGTTGACCTCCGAGTCCACCAACTCAGATATCAAGGAACCACCAGGCCGACAAAGCTTTCCCAGGGCGATCGCGGCAGGCTGCATCGGATTGATGTCTTTTCCTCGGAGGATCGTTTTCAAGTTCTGGGTGAAACGCGTATATTTAGCGGAAATATCAACACCCTCGAAATCGATGAGCGCATCGAGGGCGTAGATGCCGCCCAGTCGTTCGGAAGAGTCATTTCCATGTGTGATGAGATGTGTGATTTTGTTGTTAACGGCATTGTAGAAGGCGATGAATTGTTCGGGGCTCAGGTCTGAGGGGAAGTTAGCAGCAGCTCAGATCTTGAATTTCGTCCCATCTCGTACCTCGATGGCAGAGAACTACGAGCTCGCGAAGCTGTATCGCAGACCTCTTGCGCACATCATCCCCGCTCCTGATGCAGAATTAGCTTCAATGATTCATCAGTCGGAGCTACCAGCCACTCAAACCTACCTCGAACGAAGACCACGGGTGATGTACTCAAGTCGCTCTAAAGCGACTTGCTGTGCTTGTGCCATGTTGCCCGTATGGCACTCGGATTCGATCGATCAACGTCGCATGTACTTGGATAGAGAGGGCCCGATCGGCGGGCGATCGCGTGGTCGGGGAAAGGTTGAGGTCGGGCGGGGAGGGGAGTTGGATTCAAGCTTCGAGTCCAACGAGAAGAGGAGCGCGCAGCCGAGTACGTGTCGTCTGCTTTTGGGAACGTGGATAACGAGGGGACAAGAAGAGATGCTCTGATCTGTATATATGTTAATGAACGCCGCCCTCAAGCAGGCACCAGCTCAGCGAAGATCCTTCACAGGCGCATCGCTTTGTTGTTGCTGACGGGGAAGTTGAAGTTGGTAGCTTGGGTCAGGCGGAGGGCATTAGCATTAGATTGACCTGAGGTTTAGAATTAGCGGGCCAGCCGTGGAACGGGGCCGAGGTGCTGGTACAGTGTCAATTGCGGCCGCATTCCCCTCTTCGTCACTAAAATATGCAGATCGCACAGTGCATCCCACCTATAATACGGCCCAGATACAAAGGCCCCGGCGCTTATCGATAAGCCCCAAATGTTAGGAATTAGGAATCGCCTCAACCTGGTAGGATCCTTGATTGTATGTTCCACTCTCGCAACTATTTGCCCATCTTCTATCTCACACGCCATTCATATAATCTATTCACATCTTGGCGCTATCGTTTACCTGACCACGCGACTTGAATCCCCTCTTACCGCATCTTCGAACTCTATCACCCCTGTCGCGCAGCCTGCGCCTCTCGATCGAATCCCCTGCATCTCCCCTCAATCAACAACCATGGGTAACGACGGCGGCTCTATCCCCAAGCGTCGCGAGCTTGTTAAGAATGCGGCGCGTGCCCCGACCGTTTCCGAACTGAAAGCCACGGCTCTCGAATCGCTCGCTCATGCATGGGCTCACTGCGCCCTGAGTGGCGAACCCCTCGACCTTGACACTGTCGTCTCGGATTGGCGCGGGCGCCTTTACAACTACGAAGCGATCCTAAAAGGCTTAATGCCGTCAGATGATCCGAACGATGTCACACCTGCGAGCTTAGGAATTAAGTCGCTACGAGATGTGGTGAAGCTGAAAGTGTCTAAGAATGGCGACAAATGGGTGTGCCCCATCTCAATGAAGGAGTTGGGTCCTGCCGTCAAAGCTGTCTACTTGGTGCCTTGCGGACATGTATTTGCCGACGTGGCCATGAAGGAGATTCAAGAAAAGGCATGCCCGGAGTGCGGTGTGGAGTTCAACGAGGACAACATCATTACGATCGTGGCAACCACGGAGGCGGATGTCGAGCGGCTAGAGAAGCGAATGGAGAAGCTCAAGGGCCATGGATTGACACACACATTGAAGAAGGACAAGTCAGAAAAGAAGAAGAAGCGCAAGGGTGATGATCTAAAGGAGGAGGAGGCCAAAGCAGCAGCCAAGGAGAACAACAAGTCGGGGAAGAAGGAGGACTCTAGGATCAGCGGTATCAACAACTCGTTTGCAGCTTCGTTGACGGCCAAGGTCCTGGCTGAACAGGATGAACGGAATAAACGGAGAAAGCTAGTGGCAGAGGCGGCCAGAGGTTGAACATGATGATAATAGTTAGCACACTGAATACTGATACCCCTTTAATGTTGGAAATCATCCATATTGCTTTTATGCTCATCGGAATGTACATGAAGTTTGTCAAGATTGCAGTTTGAGAATCTCTCTCCATGTCCGTATCCGAGACAACGTGATGTTGTGTTTGGTGAAACCGATACCCAATAAATCCCGGATGTTTGGCCAACAATAACACGGAAATGCAGCAAGTTTGAGATGAACAAGATCAAAAAACTTGACAAAGTCTAGAAAACTACAATTCCAATATCATTTTTCGCTTCCGATGTCCTGGGACTCTTGTAACACTGCATTAATTGCCGTTGATCCATCATTCTGGACCCTCTCATGATGGGCCTAGGGTAGCAAGAGAAGCAAGACAAGCAGCGGCGATCACCCGCTGTGAGACATGGTCAAATCAATCTGCGAGGTACAAAGAAGAGCCGAAAACATGAATCATTTTAACATGTGACGCGTCAAGTGTTAATTAGGAATATCATGTCATTTCTATCGTCAACAATTCCAACGCCTTCTAATGCTCAATCATGAAGCCATCATCATCTCTACAGAACAATCATTCACAGTTAGCAACAACTACCATACCAACTCCTCGCTTTCCTCAAAATCCCATCGTCTCTTTCAACACCTCAAAAACTCCCTCGTAACCTTCCACTGTGTCTGCCCCGGCTCAGGATCCTGAAAGAAAGTAGTCCAAATCCCTCCATCCTCAGCTACCCCGATGATGGCATTCTTAATCCGCCGATGCTCAGGAACTCCAAACGGCGACTCCAGACTCGCCGACTTTAGAGCCGCGGCATCGAGCTGCTGAATCCCCTCGAGGGCTGCTGTTATCGGCGACACGGGTTCGGAGATGTTGCTTGGTGAGGACATGCTTGAGGTGCCGCTGCCAGGCGTATTGCCTGCGACACTTTCTGCTGGTGTTGGATCGGTGAAGGCTGGTGGTAGTGCAGGAAGGGTGGGAGGGCTTGACACGTCAATCTTGATCTTCTTGGCGCTGCATGTGTGGATGTCGAAGGACTCGGACGAGGTAGAGCCTTGGCTTGAAGATTCTGGATTGGTGGACATGGCGTCTAACGACAGGTCAAAGGGATCCTGAATGTCGGACTCTTCAAACTCAATAATGCGGGCAGCGATCACAGCCGTCTCGCGGACGTGCCAGAGATTCTCCCGCCTGTTCCGCATCTGCTCTCGAGTTAGGAGCTTGAGGGCTGCTCGTCGCAGCAATGGATGGCGACATTTGGTCGCAGTCCAGTACACGGGAGCGACGAGTTCCGTTTCGAAGGTGAAGGGTTCCAGCTTGGAGTTTGTGGGGATGGAGCCGATGACGGAAGATGCGAGGGAGATGATGGATGCGAATGCTGGGAGATGGGCGTCGAATGCAAGCTCGGATGTTTGCATGGATGTGGATATCCAGACTAAGCTTGCCTGGTGATACATTCGGAGGATGTTTAGTTGGCTCTCCAAGGCTGGAGATTGCGGACTCATCGAGGTGAGGACGGTAAAGGCGGCGTACCACCGACTGACTTGCGACAAAAGCCGTTGCTGTTGGTTCTGGAGCTGCTGCATGACTAGAGGATCGCAATTAGGATCAAAGGCAATGGTATGCGCTCTTGTACCAAACTGCAAGCCCTCATCCAGTATCAGATACAAGCCATACCGAGCCTCTTCAACCGTGGCAAACACGGCGGGCACTTCGGCCCAGGCTCTCAAGTGGTTAGGGATAGGAGCCGGGCGACTGCCAAAGAGGAAACTCGAGAGACTTAGACGCGTGTATATCGGCACGAGAGAGCGCTTCACCATCTCCATTGTTGAAGAGTGTCCGTCGCCTAGACCTGAGAGGATCTTTCGACCTTGGCAGATGTGCATCTGAGCAGCCGAGTCGCGGTCGGCCAGGAACTCGACGCAGATGAAGAGGATGCAGACGAGGAGGGGAATAGCTGAGGGTTCATCGCGTTGAGCCCAGTTGCGCAACGACGTGATAGCATTTCCATACTCTCGAAACGCAAATCGCGTATCAAGCTTTTGTCCCGTTCTGCTCCTAGAGTCAACAGCCTCATGAAGACTGCTGATGGCCAATATCGCGTGGCGCACAGCTGGCTCTGACGCGCTCATCTTGATGACCAAACCACCCCAGAACCCAGTATCAAACGGCCCAGACAAGATCTTGGAAGTACGCGAGCGATAGTAATCAAAAGCGCGCGTCTCGGCCGGAGATCCAAACCCGGGCGAGGGACTAAGCGACAGAGGTTCAGGTGAAGAGTTTGGCGTCTGGCGATAACCATCGCATTTGCGACCTGTCTTGATACATCGTAGGCAATGAGGTTTTGCTTCGTCGCACTTTACTTTTCGGATTCTAAAGGTCAGAAAGTCAATTGGGAGTGTTCAAAGGAGTAGCAAAAGATTTGGAAGAGACGGACTTGCAGGTTATGCAGCCAGTCCGGACCTTTTTACTCCCCTTGCGTCCAGATGTCTTTGGACCTGTCTGAGACGGGAGTGAGATCATGTCGGCTAAGAAGAAAGACCAACCAAAAAAATTAGAGTGAGAAGAAGAAGTCCGAGATCAAGAGTCCGAGCCGGTCAATGAGGGGAAAAGAGGGCGGGCGATGGGGTTGTTTATTTGCTGTCATCACCAGGGGCTGATCCTTCTACTGTACCGATGTGATGCTTACTAGGGACCCCTGGAATTAAAGCACAGCCCACCCCGCGGAGAGGCGCTGTCAACCGGATGTTCGCGTCTAAGGCTGGGGCTGTGAGACCAGAGCCACGATGAGGTGGCATTGACGAGCTGGGGTATATGGTGAGAAGCTTGTTTAGTGTTCTCTTTGTTTCATATCTAATCCGGTTTATTTTGAGATTCTTTTGGCTTTAGGTGTGTTGAATAGGGTAAGTTCCGAGTTGATGCTCTTGAGATGGAGTTGATATTCATAGCAACATGTGATCAAGGCATTGATAATCTAGGAAAGTTTACTAAATAATACTGAAGATATTGAGAAGCATAAAGACAAAAGAAATAGTGAATGGCCTCATGTTAAGTGACGCATCAATCTCAACGCCAAGAAATTGACATTCCCAGCTTGGCATAGGCCTCACATTCTGCACAAGAAAAGCAAAAAACCTCTAATGAAAGGAACACCAAGAACCAGTTTCATTAATGCAGCCAGACTAATGTTCCTGCATTCCAATACCTACCTTGGTAAGCTGTTCAAGAAAAAAACGCCTCAGCCTTACAAGACTTGACCGTCAAGGCTACTCCACACGGAAGCTATCGCGAACCCTTGCTGCTCACCTCTTATTGGTCCGCTCGGACTTGCATCTCGGACTTGAGATCTCGGACCCTGCCGTCGGGTTCACACGCGCGGGAGTTTCCAACGCTTCGCTTCCTGTTCCCGAAGTCTGAGCCTCGATGTGGCATCGGATCCACAGGAATAAGCTCGCACTGCAAAATCCGAGATTAGATGGTGATGGTCAAACGTACTTGTTGACGCCTTCAAGTTGTCGTTTACTGGATGTTTGTGAGGATGATCAAATTGGAGTGGAGGCTTGGTCGGGTTGTCAGACTTGGCTGGCATGGATGAGTGAGTCTTAGGGGCTTCTTGTTGACGATCCCCTTAACTTGGTGGTGATGGTATGAGCTTCAAGTTGTGTATATAAGTTGGAGGTTCGACTTGGAAATAAGGAAATCTTCATCCTCATCCTCATCCTCCTTCATTCATCACTCGCTTCTTTCCTTCTTCTCAATTATAATATTTCCTTTCTTGAACTCATTGTAACACCGAAATGCCTTCCTTCTCAAAGCTGGTGGCCGCCATGGCCGTCGGCGCCTTCGCCCTCGTCGATGCCAAAGCATGCCCTCCTCTCGGTGCCGTCTTCCCAGCTCCTCAAGCCCCAGGCGAGAGCAAGCTTGTTCAAACCGCAGCTGCAAAGCTCAAGGCCGGTCTCGAAGAGCAGATCACCTCCAAGTTCAACACTTCAGCTCTCTCGATCGGCGTCAAGTCCATCCACGAGGATAACCCTCTCTTTACTTACCACTTCACGCCTCCCAACCCTGGTGAGGGTAATGACAAGGTCGATGAGAACACTGTCTTCCGAATTGCGAGTGGCTCTAAGCTGCTCACTGTTCTTGCTGCTCTTGTGAACAGCGACATTGACTTTGAGGCTTCTGTGCTCAAGTATCTGCCTGAGCTTAACGAGACTGCCAAGGAGGATGACATCTTTTCGCTCAAGTGGGAGGATATCACCGTTGGATCTTTGGCTAGCCATCTTTCCGGTGTTGGTGTTGACCGTAAGTTGCCCCTTACCCCTCCAAGACAATCCACTAACACGTATCAGTGGCCCAGGATCTGGGAATCATCGGATCTGCTCCTTGGGCGCAGATGGGTCTCCCCCAGTTCGCCAAGGGTGACGGACCTACATGCTCTGGTCTTCCCGACACTATTCCCTGCACCAAGAAGGATCTCCTCGAGCAGGTCAACCTTCGACCTCCCGTGTATGGGCCCTTCACCAACCCCGTCTACTCCAACGTTGGTATCGCTCTGCTGGGTCTTGTTGTTGAGGCTGCTGCCAAGAAGCCTTTTGCCGAGGTTCTCAAGCGTGACATCTTTGATGTTGTTGGCATGAAGAACACTTATGTCGGCAAGACGCCCCCTGTTGAGGATCTCTTTATCCCTGACACAGAATCCACCTGGAATGCTTCTCTTGCCGTCTTTGACCCGTGAGTAACAATGATGCAGATTCGTCGACTATTACTAACTGTTAATAGCGCCGGAGGCATATTCTCTTCTGTTGCCGACATGCTCCTCCTTGCTGAGGGCATCCTGAGCAACAAGTTCCTCTCCCCCGTCCAGACTCGCAAGTGGATGAAGCCCATGGCCAACACTGCCTCTTGGGGCTACCAGGTCGGAGCTCCTTGGGAGATTCTCCGTGGTGACAACATCACCGTTGATGGCCGCCTCATTGACGTCTACACCAAGAGCGGTGACCTTGGACTGTACCACTCACAAACCGTTCTCATCCCTGACTATGACATTGTCATCTCCATCATGTTAGGTGGCAGGGAGGCTTCTGCCAACCAATTCGTCACCACTACTGTCCTCAGCGCCGTCATCAATGCCCTCATTCCCGCAATTGAGCAGGTCGGTCGCGACGTTGCCAAGGAGGCCTTTGCCGGCGAGTACGCTGACAAGGAAACCAACTCGAGCATCTCATTCAAGGTTGACAACGGTCCCGGTCTGGTCATCAACAGCTGGCAGATCCGCGGCTTTGACGTCCTCAACCACATCGGCAGCTACAGCTTCGACGCCCTCGAGTCCGGCAAGATTGAGAAGGGCAAGTACGTCGATGCGCGCGTGTATCCTACCAACCTGAACAAGAAGGGTCAAACCGCATGGCGCACCGTCTTCGACATGACGACATCTGAGCAGGACGCCGAGTACGATAGCGCTCTCTTCTTCAAGGACGGCACGTGCCAGACGTGGTTCCAGCAGGACCGAAAGGTGTACGATTTCCTCCCCTTGGACGAGTTCGTCTTCATCGAGGGAGACGAGGGTGTTAGCACAGCTGTCAGGAACCCTGCGTTCAATGTGACCCTTACCAAGGTACGCGAGCCCGGGTCGAAGAAGGCGACGACCAATGCTGCTGGCCAGAGGGACATGAATGTGGCGCTCGGGCTCGGGCTGGCAGTATTGGCTGCGTTTATGAGCATGTTCTAATAGCTGCAGGTCAAATATTAGGCAATGATATTTTGTGGTGGAAGGGAGATTGGATGTGAGGGTGTGATAGATATTGTGTTCCTATAGAGAGTATATACCTGGCATAATTTGACGCTATCGTCCCGTGGATTGCTGCCTCGGACCCCTTTGTGCGCCATGAAATCTGCCTCATGTTTGACGCTATCCACCCTGGAGTTTGAGGGTTGAGTGAGTCGATGACGACCACTTTATTGACACTTGAGATGGCGGCTAATGGCATTCAATGACAGCAATTGATGGCGTGAAACATGACACATCTGGCCTCATCTTAATTATCTCTTGCCAACCTGAAACGATTATGAATGGTGACATCTATTAAACAAGGCCAGATTTCGGCCCCCAAACTCTGGTAAAAAGGGCGAACCGTAGGGCTGACCAGTACCCATCGTATCGCCTGCCTGGAAGCGACACTGCCCATGCAACAACGGCCATCACGAGCGAATCAGAAGCTAGGGACCGCGCGATCACCAGGGAGCTTTGCCCCTTTGGTGACCCCTGACGGTGGAGCGAGGGCAGGGATTTATATGACTCCTGTGACGTGCAGAGGTGAGGTGCTTTTTTAACCTGGCGAGGCAGCCTGTGTCTTAAGCGCTCAGGGTGTTTTCCGGGGGCTAAATCGCGGGGTGATGAAATAAATAATGCATCATGACATGGGAATGCTTCTTCAATATTGCCATGTTTAGAAGAAGAAAATTCATATAAAAGTCTAAAAATAATAGGAAAAATATGGAAAGAATATATACCTCTCTAAATTTTATTGATTCTTTTAATAATATTATAATGCCTTTTCAGCTGTTCTAGGGACTGCCGTGTTTCAACCTCTGTAGGTACTGATGCTTATCATTTTCTCCCCTTGCCCTGCATCAAAGGATGACGACGGAGGGGATGCATCGCCCTCTCGGCCGGCTCCCTTTCTTTCCTCTTCCTCTTCTTCTTCCAATTCATTTATTATTAGATAACTCGAGGGTTTCATCTCAGCTTTTCTGTAACAATCAATCTTTCACTCCTTGATTTTCCTTTTCCTCTTTATCGCCGCTCATTCCTCATTTCCTTGACTTTTTTTTTTTTTTTTGGGTGCAACCTTTGTTGCAATTAAAGTGACAGTACCAAGGCATTGTTTATGCCTGTTTCAACTTGATTAAAGTGTTTCTGCACTTGTTCGTCTCATCTCTCGACTCGGTTATCGTCATCATCCTAACGACCTGCATCACCATCGCTTTAAACCTCTTCAAATACCTTCTCAAATGACGGATCAGAACGGTCGCTTCGGCGAGACAGGCCTTCACCATCTCCCGCTTCGGGTACGAGAAGCGCAAGGACGACATAATGACGGCGCCGTCGCCAAGTTTCCTAATCTTAGGAGCGATACCCGAGTTGCGAAGCGACTCCCCGAGAGCCTTCACTTTACGCCCGGCGCATTTCGTCTTCGTTCGCCTACAGAGTCTTCTATGAGTAGTATCTCATCCGCCAACGTCCCAGACTCTGCCACGACGCATTCGCTGTCAACACTCGCCAGTCCCATCAGCACCACATACGCCAGTTCAATTCATGAGCAGTTTGCTGCCACGACGCTCGACGGTTCAAGGCCCACCAGTCGCATTTGTCATCGCCACAATCCTTCCAGCGGCACATGCTCGACTTTTGTCAATGACGAGGATGACGGCGCCATTGTCACCGGCTACCCCGATCAGTTTGAGCTCAAGATTCGCAATTTGAATGAGGACCAGAGGCCTGCAATCATTCAAGAGCCTCTTGCGCCTGTGAGGTAAGAATTTACCAATGTTTTTGAGATGATTAGGTCGCTCAAACAAGTCGTAGCCCTCTCACAGAGTCGCCGGTCAAGGAGGAGACGCCCACTTCATCGCGTGACTCGGAAGAACCGGATTGCGATGCTGACGAGGAGGGGTCTGAAACGGCAGAAGAGGACGTGTCGCCCGAGGATGCTAATTTTGTTCTCAACTACACTCTTCAACTCATCTACGGGGTCGATCTCAGCGAGGCATCAATCTCTCCCGAAAAGGTCCAAAGCCTCGTCGCCAATTTCGCTCAAGACATTGGTCAGCACATCTGGCGGTCGGCGACCGATGGTCAATTATCCCACACATTGTCGACTTCGAGCTCGTCGTCGTCGTCGACGCCGTCTCAGGAGGGCGGACGAGGTGGCAAGCGGAAGAAGCAGGTTAGGCGCGAAGATGAAGGCGATGAATTCAGCGACGGCGACGGCGATGGTTCGGGTTATCTACCCACCAAGCGCATTCGACCGAACCCGAAGGAGGACGAGAATCTCCGTCTGAGCTGCCCGTTCAGGAAGCGCAACCCGCATCGTTTTAACGTGAGAGATCATCACAGCTGCGCCATGACATATTTTCCCAAGTTTGCAGAGCTCAGGTTAGTTAACAAATCGATCTTGTCTGTCAAGAACCACAGCTGATCCGCAGCAGACAACACATCGTCAAGCAGCATAAGCGGGATGACCCATCATCCTATGTCTGCGATCGATGCAACCGCGACTTTGTGACAAGAAAGGAACTGCGAGATCACCAACGACTGCCTAAGGAGCTGATGTGTGATATTGCGGATCATGACGCCGAGAGCGGTATTGACCCAAGCACGGCTACTAAGCTGCTGAGCCGAAAGCGAGCGAGCGGTACCTCTCCTGAAGTTCAATGGAAGGAAATCTGGAACATTGTTTTCCCAGATGATGATGACAGTGATGTTCGGCCTTATGGTAAGATATTGACGGACTGGGAAGAAGACGGATGAGTTGCTAACTTGCATCAGAATACACACCCGTCATTGAGCATTTTGAACTCGCAGCCAACTACCAACAGGCCTTTGACCAGCTCAAGTACTCGCTTCTCGATAAGATCTCCAACCCAGCGACCCTCGAGACCCTCTCCACAAAGTTCTACCAATGCTTCGTTGAGACTCTTGACCAATGCATCACAGACGCGCAAAGCAGGCCCTACACCAACCGCAGCAACAAGAAGAACGAGATTGTCCGGTCACAGACGGCACAAGCTGTCGTCCAGCGGAAGGGCCGGGATATCCTGCCCCGACCAGACTCTGGAGTGGTCATGGACGACGGGTCTGAAGAGAGCGGCAGTATAATGGGCACTGGACTCAACCACAGGGATAGTGTACGAACTGTTCGCGGTCTTGCGAGGAGGGGAAGCAGTCAAATCCCCGAGACAGTACGCGAGGTTCTCCCCACAACGACAGCTTTGTCAGGTGGCTTTGACGACTTGATGCGTCAACCCTCCATGACACCAATGGGCATGCCAACAACCATGGGCGCAGCAGATGTCCACGCCTGGAACAACAGCGTGCTATACTCACAAGTCGGCGACGGCACCATCCTCCCCGATCAATTCATGCCAACAGGCGGTCTGACGCCTCAAACCGAGTACATGAACATGCACTGGGCGCAGATGTACCAGCCACAACCAGGCTTTGACGGGATGGGTAATGGGTTTACGGGATTTAATGGACAACAGCAATGAAAGGGGAAAAAAGGTGGCATGTTTGATGATGTTGCAGGCTGTGCCTGCTTGTACTTTTAGTGATAGTATTAATATCCGCTGCGCTTTGAAGCCGGTGAGGAACGTGTATGCGATACAGCACTGAACACGATAGTCTTGATGAATTACAGATATTGCTTCAATGGGCATCGGGATGAAGTTGGTAACGACTGGCAGATATGCCATGGCTACTTGCCCCAAGTTAGGACCCATAAGTTGGTGGTTAAATATCCGCTACCCTTATGATCTCTCCCAATCCCTGACCAGCAGCCTTCTGTACCATCAACTCCTTGGCCTGCTCCGCCAAGTTCCAAGTTACAGCGCACTCTCCAAGCGCCTGCATCAAGGGCTGGGCTTCAGCGAGTACACCAAGGGTGTTCATCGCGCGACTGGCTTGGACGACACCGTAGACCAAGATCAACGGTGCATGACGAAGGCCGTATTGATGTCGATATCGTCTCAATATTGATGCGATGTCTTCTGCTGAGGAGAGGCAGTATTCGCGTGATGCTTGGTCTGCTGCCGTGGGTAGTGATGAGAGGGCTTGGTCAAAGTTGAGGGCTATCCGGGCGCTGTGGAAGAGCAGACTGTGACTTGTAAGCGGTCTGACGAATAGAATGAGGGAGGGACTAACTGAAGCATTGCGACACTGGGAATCAGAGGCGTATCGATGGGCTCGTATTTGTTCCACTCTGCGCGACCAGGCAAGGCTGCCTTCCAGCGACAGAGCTCAATGTTGAGTGTATCCAGACAAGCTCTACGGCTCATACCGTCCATGTTGGATCGTGGAGAGAAGAGTGTGCACAGCATGCGTTCAATTACTCTTGAGAGATGGATCTGTTCGCGATAATACGGAACCATGGACCCAATCTTGGTCAATTCGCTGTCGGTGCCTGAGAAGCCAACGGAGCGCCATGGCCTCAGTTCTGGGTAATCACTAGAGCTTGAGTCAGCATGAGATATTACCAAGTCGAGAAGGGTTTGGTAGTACGGTTGCTGCTCCATCGGCTCGACTTCTGCGTCGTCATAGTAGAGAAACACTGGTCGCCCAAGGATGAGACTGATCAGCTTGTCTGAGATGTAGCATCCCCAGTAGATGCGCCTGCGGATCTCGACATCTTCATCTGTTGTCAAGGAAGCGTCATATGAGATCCAGTTCTTTGGGTCTTTCTGGAAACCCATGTCTTGGGCGATACGAAAAGCGATGCCTGCATGGGATGAGTATGAGATGAGTATGAGATGGGTATGAGATGAGTATGAGATGACCGTGAGAGCCTCTAACATCAACACGACTACTTACCAGAAAATCCCCAGCCCTTGGAGAGATTACCTCTACCAATCTCATAAAAAGCAAGACACAAAAACGCCTGCACCGTAACGATAGACGGCCTCGTAAGACCAGTAACCATGAGAATACTCTCCGCCGCCGTGTAAAACTGCTCACTCGACCTCCGATCCTCTTCATCAGGCGACATCAAAGTCCCAAGCGCACAGATAGAAAGTAACAAAGCCGAAGACCAATACTTGCAATTGACTCGATCCCCAAAATGATCCTGTAAAAAGCCCTCACGATAAATAAACATGAACTGAGGATATTGCCACTTGAAGAACTGCATGAGTGCTTTTGCAATGACCTCGTCTTCTATGTTGATTCCGAAATGCTCCAGGACGTGAGCAAAGTTGGATTCGGATCCTGTGTAGAGGGGAGGTTGGGTTGTTGCGTCTTTTACGGCGAGTTGGGCTTGGTTTACTGTTTGTGCGCGGTAGATGCTTGTTGCGCCGTGGTAGATGAGGGAGCCGTCGAGGCCTGGTTGGAGATCGGCTTGTATATGAGTGGCTATGTCTGAAGACGAGATTGTATCTGTCGCTGTGAAGCTGCTGACTGGTGATTGTTTGCGAAATGATACTGTGCTGAGAAGCGCTTCTCTCTCTCTTGGTGAAGCGACTTGGACTTGAGTGATGAAGGACTCGAGCCATGCGACTCGATCCTCAAGGCTTTTGACGTAGTCATGTGACGCGGGACGTCTTTTTCGATCTACTTGACTATATTCGCAGTTGTGATTTGCTTTGACGCAATTTTGGCATGGCTCTGTTCGAGAGCATTTTAACTGTTTGGAGTAAGTGAGTGAGTGAGACTCTTGGGATTACTATCATCGAACCTTGCGATATTGACACCTCTTGCAGCTGTAGCATATTAGATCATATATCCATCTCAAAAAGTTAGTTTTGTTGCTTACGAGAGGTTCTTCTTTTCTTTAATCGAATTTGCCTGCGTGGTGTCCATTGACGCTTTATGCCATGAGATTGTGAGATAAGGTTGTAAACACGCCCCTTGAAGGAGAGAAGTGCGCCATGACCATCACGTGCGGAGAAGAGACAATTTAGGATGACGTAAGGCCTTTTATTTGGGAGGGAGTCATAAGGTTATCAGCGAACGTTGGAGTCGGTCGACTTAGGCTTTAGCCTCATCTCAATAGGTATCCGGTGTCGGACCTCAGTTTAAGGAAGAAGGCGATTAAACAAACAGTCTTAGCTTGGTATATACGAGCGGTTTCAATGGGAAATTGAATGAATCATAAAATTGCAGTGTCTATTATCTATTACCATAAAACACAAATTGTAAAGTCAGAGTTTGCTCTATTCTGAGGCATCAGACTCCATCTCATTCGCGAGGCCTATCTCCAACCCAGCCTGGATAACAGCCACCAATCTCTCCACATCGTGCAAGTTGCTATAGAACCCAAACGAAACTCGAACACCCCATCTGAAGCAAGTTACAGCAACATCATTGAGCTTGAAATGACTTGCCCATTGATCCCCATACAATTTGAGAATATACAAGTGCGGTGCGTGGTGTTCGCGCTTCGGAGGACCTGCAAGTTCAACACCAATGGCATTGCACTTTTCTCTCAGAGCGTCTCCGAGACTGTAAAGATGCTCCTCTACGTCATCTGGCCCCATCATGTCGAGATAGAATTGGAGGGATGCCTTGGCTGCTGTAGCCCCCAAGAGGTTGAGATTGGCATGATCATATCTTCGTGCTGATGGGTGGAAAGCGATCGGATCATCCGAGATAAAAAACTCCTCGGATGGGAACTCGAGAGATCCGTAACCCACGATCGGAGGCACTGGATCATTGGTGTCGATAAAGTCTTGGCAGACGTAGAGAGCTGCAAAGCCTAAGGGGCAGTTGAGTCCTTTGTGAAGGCTGAATGCAGCAGCTGTGACACCAAGAGCTTCCACATCGACATTCGCAAAGCCGACCTGTTGTGTTAGATCGGCGAGGACAGGGATGCCTCGAGGTCTATACTTGGCGCAGATATCTGCTACGTCGTTTCTTTGACCGCTGTGAAACATGATTGAACTGATACCGATGCATCGAGTTCTTTCATCTACATACGGCTCAAAGGTAGTTGCATTTGCAAAGGTTGAAAAGTCGTTGTTACCGGCATCTGTCGGAACTTGTCGAACTTCAATGCCTTGAGATCGAAGTGAGAGCCATCCGTACGCTTGGTTGGGATGCTCGCAGTCTAGGATGACCACGTTGTCACCTGGCTGCAGTCGAAGACTGTACATGAAATAACCCATGGCTTCGGTAGTATCTCTTGTAAAGGAGATGTTCTTGGGGTCGGTGCAAATGTATCGTCCAAGTAGAGCTCGGGCATCTTCCACTGTTGATTTCCAGAATGGCTTGGGTGAAAGATTATGTAGCCACTCAGAGCAGAAATTCCCAATGGCTTCGTGAACGACGAGGTTTGAAGGAGGCATGAAGCCGGCGTTGAGATGGGTGATGTTCTCATCAGCAACTAGAGGCACCAGGCGTCGAAAGATGTCGAACTTGTCCGATGCAGGTAAGGCTGAAGTAGTATTTGGTTGCTTGGCGACTGGCGCTGCCTCCTCTGAGAAGCTTTCAGTGCTGATGGGTGCCATTGTGTTTGTGTGAAGGATAGGAGTGTGAATCTGGATTTGTATTGATTCACGATAAATCGGAGGCATACCGTGATGTTTTTATATTCCAAGGTAAGCTCCAAAAATGTGGACTATCCATGACAGACAAAACAGCTCGAGAACATGATGGACTCATTTTGAGACTGGAGAATTACACTTGGCATAAACGGGGACCAAACCCCATGGGTTTGTTCCGAGGATGAACAAGACAAGAACACAATGACATCCGATGACGGGGACCGCAAGTGGTTCATGCGTCATGTAGGAACAGAGCCTAGAGCCAAGACGCTGGGTACCAATGTCAGTATCATAGTATTAAGCAAAGAGAACAGGCGGTAAGCGTCTTGTTCGGAGATGGGACCGGGCCCACCGGAACGGAGACCAAACTCCATGGACCCACTTGCTCCGGCGCCGCTCCGGGGTAAAACGGGGACGGGGACCAAAGTCCGCTGAAGCACGTGAGCCCCTAGATGCTAAAAGTGACTGCCTCTGAGGGACAACAACAGCTTGAGCTTTGTTAGGGGTAGAACGAGAATTTTTATTACTTGAAAAGCTTCTTTATTGTTTCTGCTCCAAGATGCCTGCGCTGTACTATCCATGGTCACCACCTGACAGGGGCACACGCCTGGGTGGTTCATCGGATCGGGCTTAAAACTGAAGATCAGCTCAAGAGAAGAAGACCGAACATTGGTAGATGGCCTGAGGGAAAAGCAGGTGTAGTTCTCGTAGATACATATCTTACAGCCAGCAGTTCATAATCGGCGGCGTCTTCTCCAGTCTCGTGCACCTCTAGTCACCTGCCATCGCATTGAATTCCGAGCACTGAGTCCAAACTTGTGACTTCCCTGCGCCTTAACCTCCGCCATAATACCCGTGCTTGTAACCCTCGATGTGTAGTCTGGGGGACTGACTGCAACCCCCATAGGCAGTAGGAAGGCTAAAAAAAAAGCCACTGTGTTATCATTGGGATATAATGCTATGATGTATTGGAAATACGTTATTTGTTATAGTTGAAGCCCGGGATAACTGAACCTGAAAATCGTGTAGCCTGTGAGCCGGGCAGCTTGTTCATACAATAGTAGACTGACACGCCGACCGGCACCATTAGCTTAGCAAGCGCCGCAGCACACAAGAAGCCTTCCCTAAGAGTCATTGGGGTCTGTCGTGGCTTTACCCAGCGATACACCAGGGAATGACCCAACAGACCCAACAATTAAATAAGTAATAATATTTATAACCTAGGGTAACCTAACCTAGCTAACCTTTAGTATTAAGAGATTTTAGGACTATACCAACCAGGCTCACTTTGTAATCAGTCCCGTACACTTAATCTCCACATCTGTCGGCGAGGGAAGTTCCTTAACAATTACGCACCTTGTGTTGCAGTGTTAATAGGCTCAAAATCTGCACAGAGAGAGAAATCAGGTTCATGTCACTTACGTGCGTGCGGGCTTGAGTTGGCCAAAATACTCGAGACAGACTTCATTCATGGCGGCAAAATCATCCCTTGCAGTGAGGAAGACATCCACCTCTACCACATCGTTCAAACTGGAGCCGGCTGCTTCAAGAACACGTCCTAAGTTCTCAATGGTTTGGCGCTACAGCAATGGGACATCAGTCGGGCGCAAGCGCTCAGGGTCATGCGTTCGGGTACTTGCAGTGCGATCTTTGACTGTCCCACTGACTATCTGGCCAGTTGCCGGATTCTTGCCAATTTGACCAGAACAAAGGACGAAGCCATTGGCCACCATGGCTTGACTGTAGACCGTACGAGGCACTGGCGCCTTGTCGGTCAGGACAGGGGTTCAGATAGGCATGATGCTGGGAATAACAGATAGTGAAAAAACACAGGCTATCTGCTTGCTTATCTGGGGTACTTCTTTGCGTTTTATACGTCGTAACCTTATTTGGAGTAGAGACCAATTGGTTCGTCTCTGGCTGTTAACACTCGGGGGCCGCGCCCGAGCCGCCGGGGTCTCGATCCGATTATCTCGGCATCTCGGCCCTCTGTTACGAGAGTTCCCAACCACTTCTTGCTGAAAGGTTGGATAGATGGCTTCTCTCTTGGTTGTTTGTTTCGCTTTGTTAATTATATGGTGTAGTTTATTGAACTAAGGGCTATCTACGGGCATCGGGCGCTGTCAGTTCACGACTTTGCTGGCAGTCAATGACGAGGTCTTGAGGGCGGCTTGGATATCCAACCGTGCGAGAGGGTCAACCGAAGCGATGGGAAAGATATTAACAGCATTCAAGCAATTCTAGTACTCTGTTCATCCTTCAAATAAGACTCGTCGGCCTATGAATAGCTTCGTAAACGCTTCGGCGCTTATGTTTCCTCCGCTCAATATGATACCTCAGTTCCCAGCCTGCGTCGCTGGCTTCATTCTTAACCATTGGCCTGAATTCTTCGTTGAAGAGTGCAACAGCCAGCAGAACAGCAGCATCGGGCTCGACCACAAGCCTGAGCCTTTCAAAGATGAGCCTGGTTGCCTCGATGATGTCCTCTCTTGATACAGCATACATCCCACTGGCGCGTTTTCGTTCGTAAATGATTTCCCAAGGGAGTTCCCTAAGTCGTAAGTCGGCATGTTGCAGCCAAATCGGCTACTTGGAAAAGAAGTTGCCCTATACGCGGACTCGGTTTTAGATCCGGTGGACTTGTCTTGAATATGGGACTTCCTCGGGCGCCGCGGCCGAGATTTGAAAAGGTAAATACAATGGTGAACCTACAAGACACCCGGCGAGCAGAAATACATGGGTTCTGAGTCGAACCAAACTTTTCATTTTTCATCGGCAAACATGTTGCGTCAAAAACACTACGTCGTGATTGGTGCCGGCGTCATCGGCCTGACGACCGCCTTGGAGCTAAAGCGCCGTGAGCGTTTGGCACAAGTTACAATTTTGGCCAAGGAAGTACCTGGTAACACCGATCCCACCTACTGTTCGGCTTGGGCGGGAGCGAATTGGGTCTCCTGTGCTACTGATAACGGCCCGCACGAGGACTGGGACAGGACAACTTATCTCGAACTTGAGAAGCTGTCCCGCACACGGCCAGAAGCAGGGGTCCGCAAGATGACGCTGCGATCAGTCTATGATGAAGAGATTGACACAGTTGGTATTCTGAGCAAAGATACTAGAAAGATCTGGTATGAAGACCTTGCGGGTCTTCACTATTTAAAGCCCGATGAGCTTCCACAAGGCGCGAAATTTGGATATGATATATCTACATTCATCATCGACACACCACGGTATTTGTTTTGGTATGCATTTCTCGATATCAAGTATGATGCGATTGCTAATAGCGCTCAGGCTCCATGACGAACTGAAACAGCTGGGAGTTAATATCCACCAGACCGTGGTCGATAACATCAGCGACATACCGGAAACAATCCCAGAGGTCTCTGCAGTGTTCAACTGCACTGGTCTCGGAGCCTTTTCTCTAGGATGAGTCCAAGACAAAGCTGTGTATCCCTCCAAGGTTCAAACATTCCTTTCGCAGTGGATCTCTGACTTCGCTAATCGAATGACACAGGGCCAAATCTTTGTAGTGGAAGCCCCCCCTGAAGGCATTACCAGAATGACATTCAGATCACATCATAGACTTGGGACCTACAATACGCATGTTTTTCCTCGGGGAAAGGATGCTGCAATTCTGGGTGGTTGCAAGTTCAATGATGATTGGAGCGGAGCATTTGATCTAGAGGTCGGTGAGGAGATCAAGCGTCGATGCTGCGCACTAGTGCCTGAACTTGGGAAGTCAGAACATTTGAAGGTTCTAGCACAGGGGGTGGGACTTCGACGTAAGTGTGATTGTGCTCCATAATGACAAACATATTGACATCCGAGCAGCATGTAGAAGGGGAGGTCCTCGAGTAGGAATGGAGGAAAAGGATGGCATGATTATCATCCATAATTATGGAGCAGCAGGTGCAGGATACCAGGCATCTTGGTAAGGTTCTTCCCGAACGTTACTTGAAATCTTCCCCTAATCTGTGTATTTACCTCAGGGGCATGGCGAAGGCGGCAGTAGATCTTCTGGGGCGGGCAACGAAGCTATGAACCGCGAACAGGTTGACATAATCGGCAAATAAGTCAAAGCGTGACATCAAGCGGCGGTCACCGAGTCAGGGTTAAAAGTCCTGCTGCTCGAGTAGAGTAGGTAGATTATAATCCACTGAATCCTCAGGACAGTGGATTAACTGGACGGCGTCAATAGGCGGCTCTTCAGCGTCACTCGGGAATTCGCTGGATTTCCGTAGCTTCTTCAACCCAGAGGAAATAAATTCGTAAAAGAGACATTCATTAGAAACGGCATGGGCGATTTGCACGTCGTCCGACTTGATAAGAAAGGCCTGCTCTATTGATTCGAGGATGGAGTTACCGTTTGGCTCTACTCTCAGTACCTAGGTAGTTCAAGAAAAAAATAGTTGGCGTGGCATTAGAGCACTATCTAAGAGTCTATAAAAGCAATATAGAAATTGGTTAATCTCTTATCTTAATTATGGTGA
>JABCKD010001466.1:0-16616 GCA_013186415.1 Fusarium sp. NRRL 66088 | reverse complement strand
GGGCGCGCGCTTGGGCAAGCGCGACCCAACATGCCCAGGCGGGCTGCGGGGCACACCTACCTTGGGTTTCCATCCATTCTCCGGGGCAACTACGGCAGCCCCTGGTCCCGTTGTTTTCGCTCGATCCCGCGCCCGCGCTCGCGCCCGACACCATCAGACACCAAAAATCAATGTGTCCCACCCACCCACACCCAAAAGATAACAACAAAGAACATCTCCTCCACTGTCACTAGCAATAACAAAACAAACACAACAAAACACAACAAATTTCGTCTACGCCTCTCGATGCGCACGTCAACCGGAGCGATTCCACTGTTTCGCTCTGCCGTCTACGAACTGTCACTCAATTAAACACGCAGGTATGTTTGTCTTTCTGTTCTGGATGCAGCTCTCTCGTCCCTCCCTTGCCTGGGAAGACTAATTTCCCGGCAAACCCCCAAAGCATGGCGCATCATGGCAACTTGATGGGAGAGACGAGCGCGTATGTGCCACTTTAGCGTCGCTCGAGGGCATGTGCGCCGTCTTCCTGCCCCTCCCTCCATGCTTCCGTCTCCTCTCATCGTCATGATAAACATCGCAAACGGCTAACGGCTAATTGTGTAGATTCGTCGCCAACAAGTCCATGGCCGACACAAAGCTCACCGATCAGCAGGTCGCCGACCTCGCGACCATCCTCCGTAGCGACTCGACCCTCGACTCAAAGGTCCAGTATGTCACTGTCATCAAGTCCGGCATCAAGCAACACAATGTCCCCGAGGCGAGCGTCCCACAGCTGTTTGACGGCTTGCGCGCCGCCGCTACCTCGCAGCATGCCGCCCTCATGAACGCCGGATTCACGGCGCTCAACCACCTCTTGACCCGCCTATCCCGTCAGGACCCCAAGCTCATGGCCAAGGAGGCGGCTCGCACGCTGCCCCTGGTCATCGAGAAGCTCGGAGACCAGAAGGACAAGTTTCGCTCTCTTGCATCGCACTCCCTTGTCACTCTGTACACTGTTGCGCCCGCCGATGTTGAACGATTTGTCCGGACTACGGCCATGGGAGGAAAGAACGCCAGAGCAAAGGAGTCTGCCATGAATTGGCTATTACAGGTGAGCATGATGATCAAGGGAATCGCGGCTACATGTACACGTGCTAATGGCGTAGATGCACAAAGAACAAGGACTTCCCTTCCGGGCCTATGTTCCCACGTTAATGGAATTACTCGAAGATGCCGACGGCATGGTCCGAGATGCCGCAAAGAACACCGTCATTGAGCTCTTCCGATCTGCCCCGGGTGCCGCTAAGTCGGACCTCAAGAGACAGCTCAAGAACTTCAAGGTGCGACCCGCAATTGAGCAGGCCATCGTGAAGGAACTTGCCCCGACTTCTGGCCGTCCCGAGACGCCTTCTGAAGCTCCTCCTCCGCCGCCTCGTCCAGTACTCTCTGCCAGTGTCTCGTCCATCTCCGACCGTCCCATCACCCCAGGCATCGACACTAAGCCCGAGAGCCTTGATCCATTGTACGTAAACACGCACCGAGAACTCGACGACATGTTTAAGGAAATGGCGTGGTTTTTCGAGGGTAAGGAGTCGGAACAAAACTGGATGAAGCGAGAGGATTCCATCACAAAGCTCCGAAGGCTGCTTGTGGGTAACGCGGCATCTGACTTTCCCGATATCTACCTTGCTGGGATTCGAAGCATGCTGGACGGTATCATCAAAACTATCGTTTCGCTGAGAACGAGTCTGTGCAAGGAGGGATGCGGCCTTGTCCAGGAGGTTGCCAATACGTTTGGCCCTGCCATGGATCCTATGGTTGAGCTCCTCATGCAGACGTTTGTCAAGCTCTCTGCCGGAACCAAGAAGATCAGCTCGCAACTCGCCAATGTGACAGTGGACACGATCGTGAGCAGAGTCTCATACACGCCTCGACTGATGCAGCACATCTGGATGGCCTGTCAGGACAAGAACGTTGCGCCCAGGACATACGTCACAGGCTGGCTCAAGACCATCTTGAAGAAGGAGGCCCAGCATAAGAACCATATCGAGCACACAGGTGGTGTTGATCTGATGGAGAAGTGCATCAAGAAGGGCCTAGCGGATGCGAACCCAGCAGTGAGAGAGAAGATGCGATCGACATTCTGGGCATTCTGGGGCATCTGGCCCGCGAGAGCAGATGCGTAAGTTGAACTCCCCTATACCGCTCCTCATCTGGTTTGGCTAACACGGAATAGTATCATGGCCGACCTAGACACAACTGCCCAGAAGCTCCTCAACAAGGACCCTAGCAATCCCAACTCTCCCAAGAAGGCAGAGCCTATGGCGCGCCCAGGTCTTGGACTTTCCAAGAGTACAATGGGCACCAGCAAACCCAGCCTTCGCGAGACGATGATGGCTCAGCGAAAGGCAAACCTTGCTGCCAAGAACCTCCCAGCTCGACCTGGCTCTGCCATGGCTCACCTTTCACCCGTGAAGACGACGACCACAGCCACCAAGCCTTCGGCAACTCGAACCCGGCCGGAGGCTGGTGGCATGTCAGGGGCTCCGATGCGGCCAACGAGGAGAAGGCCGGAGCTGGCAGCTCGCCCTGCTACTGCTGGCCCTTACTCTGTCCGTGATCACCCATCTGTGGAACCTGGGAGTCCTGAGAGTGTGAAGTCCAAGACCACGACGCCAAGGCCCAGAGCGACCACTCCTAAGAGGACTGGACCTCGGCCGCGGCCCGGTCATGCGCCTCATGCCAGCGAGTCCAGCTTGCCATCTCCTACTGCAAGGTCGCCAGCCAAGCCAGCCGCTTCGCCCCGTGTGAGCCCTACCAAGTTGAAGCAATCGCAGTCTGCTATACTGCCCTCGAGCAGTCCCTCAAGGGCGAATGAGGATTTCACTCTCGTAGTCCCAACCATGGCTGGCTTGCAGCGGCAGGCATCTGCACCGCCTCCAGAGGCGCCTGAGGAGGAGTTGAGCACTCCAGTGACCGAGTCAATGCCAGAGCCCGCAGTAGAGTCCGCTCCAGAACCTGTGGCAGAGCCGGTGGTAGAACCCACTCCAGCTCCTGCTCCCGTTTCCGTTCTTGCAGAGCCCATGCAGGTAGAGCCTGTGCCTGGAACTCCTGCCTCAACATTGCAAGTGTACGAAGACCCCTTTACTGATGATCAGGCAACTCCCAAGCCGACCTTCAACCTCCCTGTGCTGGAAGACAAGCCCGTCAACGCAGATGCTGCCAACTTGCCCAACGCCCAGGCTCCTGTGATGCAAGACGTAGACTCTCCCGAGAGGACGAAGCAGAACTCACGGTTGCTTGACAGTGGCATCACCAGGATCAAAGCCCGAACTCTTGATGTCCATGGCTTCCGGAAGCTCCAGTCTCTCCTGCGAGACAGCAAGGGCATCTTCACGGACGACAAGTTTGAGGCGCTACTGATCGGCCTGTTCCAGTATCTTGAGGACCCCTTGCCCAATGTCAACATGGACAAGGCCCAGGATATCAAGGCCCAGATCCTGGCCACCATCAGGCTACTTCTTCGAAAGGAACGTGACAACTTCCAGCCTCACGTGTCCAGGGGTCTGGAGTCTCTTCTCGAGACTCGCAGCGCATATGACATCCGTGCACACATTGTCAGCGGCGTCGAGCTACTGGCTGACGAGCTCGTCACCATTGGCGACGGCTCCGAGATCGTTGTTGTTCTGACAAAGCGTCTCCAAGCTTACGACGGCTCTGCCCCTGAGGACAACCGCATCCTCAGCACGGGACTGCATGTTCTACGAACCATGCTCGACAAGAGAACCAACTTTGTGCCCACCGACACGGAGCTCGGTCAACTGGCTGCCCTCGCCGGTCGATGCCTAGTCTCAGCCGACTCGGGTGTCCGCATGGATGCTGTTCAGCTCTGCGTGGCCCTACACGCTCGCGTCGGCGAGGAGGCCTTCTGGCATGCCCTCAAGGATGTCCAGGACGATCCAAAGAGCTTGATCACCTACTACATCGTCAAGAGACAGCGCGAGCAGGGTCCCTCTGTTGCTGCCTAAGTCAACTTTTGCAAGCGAGGAGTTGAATAGTCATCATTGAGGCTGGCGCTGGGAGGGGACTTGTTCTCACAAAAGTATTGGCGCTGGATGCCGCCGGAGTTTGGTAAAGGACGGAAACATCAGGGCGTGAGGTTGGTTGGTTGGTTATGGAGTTTCTTTGGTGCCACCACGAGAGAGAGAGACATGACACAAACGTCCAGGGACATTGCATGGCATTCATTGCTTTCTTTGGCGTTGCTGTCTCGTTACTTGATCCTCTTTTGGTCAACGCACCCCCGTGGGCCTTTTTTCTAAAGACGTGGTTTTTTGATTCTATGTTTCTCACACGTTTGTTACTGTTGCTACTGCTGCTATTGAATAGTTGCCCCCCCTTTTTTGTGAACACTTTTGTTGCGTTGCTTGTAATTATACACTTAGCTTTTTGTAATTATATACCTGATCAATTTGGCAATCGAGAGAGTACTAGTCAGTCATCAATCATCATTCCTATATATAGGTAGCTATGGTCATAGAGCAAAGCGTCCTTCTCGTTATTTAGTCCTTGTACCAGCACATATATGTCTCTCCATCAGAAAAAGGAGTTGTCATCTGGGTTTGTGTCTGTCTGTATCTACACCGCAATCTGGTCTCTTTCATGAGCCATACATACATCATCATACTTTTTGACCCCGGGGGTCGACTTCATCACAACCAATACATACATACATACATATCCGACCAAGTAAGTCCTCCAGTTCCAAAGACCAAGGGGGGAGAGTAGAGAGTATGGGGATCACAAAAGGCAATCAACCGCCAAAATATCATCAGTCAACAAAGACATCATAGCTACAAAAGGGGGATAGTGGTACTTTTCCTGCCTGACCCAAAAAAAGAAGAAGAAAAAAAACATGGCATAAAATGGCCAAGCAGGGACGGCAACACTCTTGAAACAAAAAAAGCCGAGTAGAGCGACAACAACACATGAGCCAAGCCATCAAAGCAAAGTGAAGTGAAGCGAGGTAAAAAGTGAAACTGAGGCCACCATGAGAATTCCATTTCATTCCATTCCAAGCAAGTACGTCAAGAATGATTGATCCATGCCACCCATTCATTCATTTCCATCAATAGAAACAACAAGAAAAAGACCAAGATCCTAATAGTGTATGTAAAGCAAGGTAAACCCACAGCAACAACGTCCACTCGTAAACCAATACTCCCCCCTTTGTCCTCATGGCCCAGGTAAAAAAAAATAAAGAAGCATAAACGAACTCGCCAACGTTGACGCAAAAAGCAGTCGCAGGGAACCCGGTAAAGGAAGAACCCCAGCAAGCAAATAAGCAGAGTGTGAAAAAAAAGAGTTGGATATCATTAAATGTCCTAGCACAAAAACGCCCGGTGTGCGCAGCATGCATGACACGCATGGAAACAAATCAGCAAGGCCGCTTGAAATCCAAAGGTGCCGAAATCGTTTCGTGATAAGATGATGATGATGATGATGATGGCGGCATCTCTGTCAAGGTAGCCAGCCTAGGTATCCACGACTCAAAGGTCCCGTAAAAAGGAGTCATAATGTAAGGCCCTCATGATATTTGGGTTGCTTCTGCCGATAACGTGGTGTTTGTTTTAGAAGCAAAGCTGATGATGTCCGCGGTGCTTAGGCGTCTTCGAAGATGGTGTGACTATTCTCGATGACGAACTGAATAGCAAGGTTCTTTGCGTGCATATCTGTCATCTCACGCTCAATGCTCGTATCACGCATAATCGTTGGAGCAAACACGACAGCCAAGTTCTTGGGAGACATCTGGACAAGAAATATTAGCGGATGAGGTCATTATCGTTATCCAGGGGGTACTGACCAAGTTCTCGGGTTCACGCTTTGCCACGCGTGCCAGATGGAACATGAGGAACTCGAGGCAATCACGATGCCGTTGGGGCATCGAAGCAAACGTCTTACGCAAGTGATCGCATCGTTCCGTCTCGTCCACAATCGCTGTATCGTACGTGTTAGCAAACTGATTCACCTCAGTGAGACTCACTCTCCAAGACTTACCATTCGACTCTAGAACACGCTCATAAATGTCAAAGGTCAGTAGCGGCATGGGAAGCTTTCGGAAGTACTGCTTCAGCACACTCGTCACCGCCGTGATATCCAGGTCAGGATCCGAAATGTCGAAATTCTCGTCCTTGCTGAATCCATCCTTGATCATGTTGACCTGTGAGTTGCCACCCGTCTTTCGGTAAATACCCTCCTGATCCATTCCCCTGAGTTCCACCTCTTCAATACATCTCGTTACCACGCTGGGGATCTGTCGGCGCTCATGGTCCGATCGCTCCCCAAGGTCAGATCCAAACAGGACCGTCGGTGGCTCAGCTGGCTCTATATTGCTCATGTTGCCCGCCGATCCAGACTTGGGGAGCGTGTTCTTCTTGCCAAAGAATCCAAAGCCTTGTCGGTCTCGGTCGGCTTGCTGCTTGTTCTGGCCTGCATGTCCGGCGTGTCCGCCATGCGCGTTCCCACCGTTAGGGACAGGTCCAGCTGGCGACTCAACCTGAGCAACAGTCATGTTGTAGGGCATGCCAATGTTCTCCCCGCTCAGAGGAGCACCGCCCTGGTGCTGCATCCTTTCACGATCGTTCTGGAATGCGACAACAGCCCTATTAACGCCCTTGGCCACGTTCTGGGCCAATCCCTTGGATCCCTTCTTCCAGTTGAACTTCTTGGCCTGGCCCTTCCGGACCTGCACCACCGTCGGGCCGGCTTCCACAATAGGCTCCTCATCGGCGGGGACAAGAGTGGCGCCCGTCGACAGGCTGACCGAATCCAGGTTGAGGGAGGAGCTGTTAGGTCCCTTGCCGGGGCCATAGATTCCGAGACCTCCAGGGGACTTGATATCCCCTCCAATCTGCGACTTGAAACGTTCCTGAATCTGGTGTGTCAAGTCGTTGTTCATGTCTGCGAGTTGCGCGTTCTTGGACGACAGCTGCTCAAATTCGAGCAGAGCACGGTCTCGATCAGCAACCGCCTGGTTCTTCTCCTCCAGGAGTTGGTCTCGTTCCTCGTGGAGTTGCTCGATCGCCGCAGACATGCTCATCTTGACCTTGTCAAGCTTCTGCACAAACTCCTTGATAGCCGAGTCCTCGAGATCCCGCGGGTCTACAGGCGTCTTGGTTTCCTTGGCTCGCTCAACATATCCGGCCAGGACCTCCAGCTGTCGAATCATAATCTCGGTTTGGGTGTCGAGAACAGACACTGTCTTTCGCTTCTCCACTAGCTTCTTGTTGAGGCTCTTGAGGTCCTTCTCCGTCATGAATTGTCTCTCGAGCTCTGCTACTCGCTGCTCCGAGTTCCGGAGCTGTCGCTTGAGGAATGCAGGATCGTCTCCGGATGCTAGGGACATTGGGCTGCTGATTTCGTGAGCATGACCATAATCTTCGGCAACTGGTGTCCTGGGCCAGCGAGGAGAGCCAGTTGCGCGAGTCGTCTCGCTGATGCTTCGTGTGTGGCCAACCCTTGAAGGGTTTCCGATGGGCGACTCGACGCTGTTGGTGCGGCCATGCCTCACAGCGTTGGACACACGACGAAGGATAGACGTCGACCCTTCGTCAGTGCCAAGGATGCGAGCCATGTCCTCATCCATGCTAAAGTCACCCCCGCTGCTCCATCTAGGCAGCTTGGGCGAGTGCTTGGGGGATGTGCCATCGTCCTTGGTACCGGGCGCCTCCTTGCCGCCTGGGTGCACCTGGGTGTGGATTTGAGTGGGAGGAGCGGGAGCTGACCTTGGCTGCATGTAGGTGTCCGTCTTCTTCTGCTCCACCGATACCGATGAGGTTCGAGGGGGGTTCTGTCGGGTGGGCGTGGCATCTTCTGTTTCTTGTCGAGTGGGCTGCCTGGCATTTCCGTTGACTGATATCGTTGTTAGCAAGCCTTCGGTGATTCCATGACCAAACTATATCTTACCGTTTCTTGCCCCAGTAGCAGGGACATCTTTTCGTGCAATAGGCTTGGCGTTCTCTGGCCGGGAAGATGTTCTTGATGACGAGTCCATCGAAGCACGAAGTTCATCCTCGTCCAGTCGTCTCGACTCCTGTGATGACCGCGAGGCCGGTGTAGTGACTGTGCTTTCGGAATGGGCCACACCACCATAGCCGCTCTCTTTCCGTGTGCCGTTGCTAGTCCTCGCGGAGGGTGTCTCTGCGGGGACGCTGGAAGACTGTGAGCTGCTCCTTGATACCAACTTCTTGCTCTTAGGGGCCTCCTGGAGCTTGAAGTCTTCGTTGGTAGGTGGACGGCGACTGGCTGCTTTCTGAGGCCTGTCCTCAATTGCCGGCGAGCGTCTACTCGTGTCGGTTCTCGAGGACTTGGAGAGCTTCCGGGTTGGCAACTTGGGAGGGGTTTCATACTCTGATGAAGAGGGCTGGCGACCCTTCTCTTGGAAGGCAATGTGAGGGGTTGTGTTGTGAGAGTCACTTCTCTTCTCAGATGCAGCCGGCTTGGGCGCACTAAAGTAGTCCTTTTCCTTGGTCTTGCCCACGTCAGAAAGATTCTCGGACGTCGACCGCGGAGTCGGATGTGGACTGGGATCCAGGGCTACTGAAATGAGGAAGCTGTCAGGATCGGTTGCACCAGTGTCAGTTCGTGACATCATGGTCGAATTGCGGTTGTTTCGGTACGTGGTGGCAGGTAGATTCAAATCAGCGCCCTTGCGCTCCGGAGAGCGGGCTGGCCGCGAGCTGCTTCGAGACGACGAATCGTTCCGACCGTGGCCTGTCCGAGGCCGAGGAGATAATTCGGTGGCAGTATCTGAGTCGGGGTCGACACGGTCGTTGGAAAACGCATTTGGAGGGATGGCGTTGGCTGGCAGAGCGGGCAACGACTTCTCGGTGATCATCGGCGAGTGTTCTTTTTCTCGTGCTTTTGCAGCGGCGGCCGCCTTTGATTTCTTCCTACGCCTGGCCATCAACGTCTCATGGCAGCCCATGCAGAAAATGCCTTGTGAGGTTCGAGCATATCGAAGGTTCTCAATCTTGCGTTTGCAGTTGCGGCAGCGGAAACAAGTTGCGCAAAACGCTTGTTCCCCAGTAAGGATAGCTAGGTCTTCGATCTTGTTCCCGCAAGCGCTGCAGCTGTATGTACAGTTATTGCAGATGAGCGACCCATCGCCGAGAAGCAGGAGGTTCGCGTCGGAGTCTAGGAGGGTACCGCAGGTGTTGCACCGGAAACAGTCCAGGTGCCATCGGTTGCCAGCTGTCAAGACGGTCAGCATATAGTGCAATGAAACGGCGACAACCGACAGCTCCCGCCCTGAGCATTCTTGCGGTGGCATCGGGCTGCGGGAGACATGACGAGGGGTATCGTCAATGTTGAAAACTTTCACATACCTAGTTCAAATGCCTTGCCTTCCTCGAGGATCTAGAATAATCACAATCAGTAACAGCTCGTAGACCGTATACACCTGTAGAAATATCATACTTCTCCGCAACCTTTGCAGGGAAATACATCGTCGGTATCATTGTCCATGGGACCATCGAGGTAATCTTCAACGATGCCGGCCATGGTGGGCGGTCTGTATCAACCAAAGAGCGGAAGTCGATCTCGGGGCGGAGAGTGGAGCGAGCGATGCGTGGTGCTGACGGCGGCGACGGCTCTCATGAAGGTGAAGGCAGCGGCCCAAAGTAGCAAGCGACACGACGCGGCTAGAGAGCAGGCGTCATGGACAAGTTCGAGTGGATGAACGGAGAGATCGGATCAACGATCGGGGAGGGGAGTGGTGGCCAGGACTCGGTGCGAGGAAAGGGTCGTCGGGATAGTCGGTCGATGTTGGAGTCGATCAAGCAACAACGGCGCAGGGTCGTGCCTCGGGCTGCTGTGAAGAAAGACTGATTGGAACTGGAGGAGGGACCTGAGCTGAGGTCAGGAAGCAGCAGAGGACAGGCCAGCCAAAGTCAAGTCAGGACAAGCCAGCAAAGGCAAAGGCGGACCAGACCAGACAAGGGGGCGTGTGGAGGGTTGGGTTTGATGAGGACGAGGGTCCAGGAGTCCTTGGTCCGTGGAATAGGGCCAGGGTGTTCCAACGATGGGATTGGCAAGAGGGGCCTCAGTTGATTTGATTTGAAGCTGCAAGTTGAGCTTTGATAGCTGGAGGCAAACGGATGGAAGCGAGCGAGACCTGAGAGCGATGGGCGAGGACGAAAGGCGCTGGGCGATGAAACCTTGACGCTCGGTTGACAATGTCGATGCGGGACGGGGCGAGACTGACAGTGACGGCTCTGCTCTGGATGAATGGATGGCAAAGAGAAGATGCGATGGATGATGGAAGAAGAACTAGAACCCAAAGGACCCCGGGGCCAGACACAGAAAAAGAGAGGATCCGATCCGGATTGTGTCTGGTTCACGAAGGAAGACGGCGGGTGTCGAGATGGGAGGAATGGATGGATAGGTGGGAATGGAGACGTGGGATCCAAATGGGGATGGGATGAACAGCGAGTCGGAGGATGAAGAGGATTTAGTGGAGGGATTAGTGAGGACGCCCAGCGGCCTAGGGGGAGGGGATCACCCACTAAGCCTGGAACATAGTGGAAGGGTTTCCAGCTTTCAAGGGGACCAGCACACTAAACGGCCCCTAACCCTCCGTTCCAGCCCCGGGTTGGGTGTTCCATGGATGGATGAGAAGTTGGGGAGGGGGGCTTATGGATCACCTCAGTTTCCCGCCTCTAGTCGGGTCTGACGAGGCGAGGCACGGATACCTACCATCCATCCAACAACCTATGGAAACGCCGTGGCAGGGCTTCTAGAGGAGCAGGGGCTGTGGCAGACCAGGGGTAAAGCTCTCAGTACCTAGCTACACGCCGCGCAATATCCATACATACGTATACAGGAGGAAGAGGCTGAACCATGGAAGAGCAGTAGCAGCCGTGGAAACCGACATGTTGGGTCTATTGCGTATTTGTCAACCCATCTAGACATATTGTCAGATTGTCGAGCATGCTACGATTCACGGTTTCCACGGCAGGGAGCTTTGTCGATTGGAATGAAGTTGATCCACGTAGCAGAAGCTCGCGAGCACCGCCGGCAAGGAAGGGCTCTCTGCGTCAGGGCATATCCAAGGGTTACGACCTTGGCCATCCATGAAAAAAATGTGTGGTACCACGGCATCAGATTTGTGCGTGTGTGGGCTGGAGCATGCCCCAGGGGTCAGCATAAGGGGCGCTGGGATGGATGATTTCTTGCAGGGCATGTATGTAAATATTGACTCTTTTTCACGACATACACAACATATTGATGAGGTCGATGATACATATCCGTATACATACAGACGCTGGTGAGGTCTCATCAGAAGAAGCAAAATGATCGCCCCATGGTTGGTCGTCCCCGAGTAGACGATTGCTATAATTAAAGCCAATCTCCCTCCCCCTCTCCGTCATCAAAGACTGTCTCGAGGCTAAATAAAAACCCACCTGCTGCAGACGCCTTGCCTAGTGCGATGCCGCCTCTGCGCAATGTCCAAGGGGCAGACAACCTAGCCAAGCCAGCTGGGGGCGCACAAGCAAACCAGCAGACTGGAGGCACACACAACACACAGGCAGGCACAGGCACCGCCTCTGGATGATCACGGCAAGGTCGCAGAGCAAAAGGCGCGCTTGTGGCGGGCGGCGCTCGACCTGGGCATCATGGGGATCAAGCTCCTTGGGCTTGTCGATCCGATGGGATAGACCCGCTCAGGGGCGTTTCTGCATACAACTACTGCTACAAGACATGGCGATTGCGACGACTGGGGGGAATAGATATCGGACAATATGGATTGCAGACCGACCAGACCCAATACCCTGAAGAGGGTGTGAAAGGAATGAAAGGGAAGAGACGGGAGCTGGAACTCGGTTAGCCGAGAGGAGGGCTGCCGAGACGTGATGTTGTATGCGTGCGGAGGAATGAAGAAGCCATGTATTGCGCTGGGGCTGTGGCGGGAGGTGAAAACCTACAGATACCTACCTACCTACTGCGCCCTTGATTATACAAGCGGAGTATAAGTTGCTCACGAGAGCCTGCTTGATAATACCATCCATCCATGAGCGGCCGACCCTGTTCTCTGTCAGCAAGGGGCCATCAGCTGAACTCGACCGTCTTGCCATCCATCCATCACGCAGCTTGACACGAAACCAGAAGGTGTTGAAGCTGAGGTCGGATTCCAAAGAGAGAGAGAAAGAGATACTTGCCGGCCCGTGTAATTATTTCATGCTCGGCTGTTTCAGACAGAGTGATTTCTACCCTTGGCCAAGGCATTGATGAAACGCAAAACGGCAAACGTTGATAGGGTAAAACGAGAGACGCTTGCAGCTTTGAAATCAAGAGTCCACGACTGACTCTTACACCCTTTGACCGCCACAACCTAGAATAATATCAGGTTCATTCTCTTCACCTCTTTCATCTCTCTGATGAATCTATTTTCGTCCCCCCTCCCCTTGATTTGACTGATCGATCCTCCCCCCTGGCAAGTGAGTGGCGCTCCGTCGGCATCATGAAACCACGTTTCTCGTCGTCCCCACGAACCTTGGACAAATCCCATGCGATGCAGGCGCGAGAAAGGGGTCTAGCGAATGTGGCCCAAAGGGGCTTGGTGCTCGCGCAAGGGTCGCCTGGGTCATGCATGGATCGGTTTCGAGAGCATGGATCCTAACTGACACTGACTGGAGCCTGTCACGACCACGTCCCTGGAAATCCAATTTCCCCGTAATGCTACCACGACACAAAGTTACGTGTACCCCCGAGGAACACAGTCTCGCTACATACAGTACCTATTCAGCCTTGCCTGTCGGATAATCCTCTTGGCATCGATCGACTTTGATTGCCGTGAATCTTGTAAAAAAGAGTCAACTCTTGATGTGATGTGCTTCGAACGTCTGATCATCATCGTCATGACCACTTCCAGGTCCGACGAGGCATATCTTGAAACTCAACTCCAACCTGTTTCAAGTTTGCCCATCCTTTTATCAATAATATCCCTCTCTCGCCTGCCATTCACTACCTATTACAGCCAAATTTCCCCTTCCTTCCGAGGGCATTTTCCCACGCGGCACAGAATGTGTCGATTACCTGCCTGTGCCGTATGCATAAGTTCCCTCTCTTAAGCCTTCTCGTAAACCCATCTCATCCACCGACGGCTTGCCATGTGGCTCTCTGGGTGCCCCCCCCCCCCGTATAAACCCGTTGACGGGCATTGCTGCATCTGTCAATCTTTCCCAGACAGGTACCCGTGAGATGCTCTGGAACTACTCATGCAGCCACGCGCTTCAAGTAAGAACCAACAGGTGGTCGAGTTCACAACATCCGCCTTCTACCTCAAACACTGTGAGCCTCAGTAGCACAATTATTAGCAAAAATTCTCCGTGACCCATCCATTCCGGATATTTGTACTTGTTGCCATTGGCTCGTGACTTGTCAACTTAGCAGAGGAGTGTCCATTTGTACTCTCATCATGATGAGATATCATTTCCAACAGCGGGACGAGATGTTCCCACTGTAGCGTATACGGGTAGCCCCAGGTCGCGATTTCAGATTGAATAGTTTTCAGCCCATGCTGTATTCTTGTCTCCAAACTATGCTCCCAAACAGGTTTAGAAAAGTGACACTGGAAGTGGGCGGACACGAGGTCTTCAGCCAACATCAGCAAGATATTGACAAACGAGAGCGGAGGGTCGAGTTGACCGCTTCATAGGGGGCTACGTATCATATTATATCATCATCTCATGTTGACAATCGCTCTAAAACATGTGTGTTGGCCATGACGTGTACATGATTGCTGGCCTCTGCTTCATCGAAGGTGCGTGACACAGAATGATGGCACAGCATGGAGCCCTTGGTAGCAGGAATACGATGGCTGTGAAGCACGAGCAAGGTTAAATCTCATCTGAACTTGCCTCAATACTCTAATTGCGACCAAAAGTCATTTACGTTGAACTTGACATTGACATTGAACCTCGAATATAGTAATGCGGAGGCTCAAGGGAGCTAGCTGCTTCACACAGTCGATAACGACCCAGCTACCTTGAATGAAGCCACTACTCTGTACACAAAGTTCTACTACTATTCGCTCGAGACAATCAAAATGCTCCTTCCAAACTAACTGTCATCGAACTTTCCCAATGTTGGCGTGATTATGGTAACAAAGCCTTTGACCAAGCAAAGGCTCGAGAATCAGTTTATACGAGACATCTTGTCCTTAGTATCGCACACAACATATCTAACTAGGCATCTCAGAGAAAATAAATGGTGGGCGGCAAAGTGGTATCAGTCAACTTTTATCTAAGCCTTTGGCACAAATTATCTAGCCTTGTAAACGCCCACATCGGTGATGCCATGCAGAAATTGCAATAACGAAGAGTACCACAACCTATCCCGCGATTCATCTAGGGAGCTCTTGACGCCTTCACTTATCGGCGACCATCCTCCGAACTTTGTCGAGAAGAATGCTGCTCTCCCTTCCAAGCTTCTTGTTGCCGTTGCGATCCCTCGTCTTGGCCATGGCCTTCTTGAACCGCTGCCGCTCAGCAATCTTTTGCTCCCGCTCTTCGCGTCTGCGCTGAAATTCTCGCTGTCTCTCCTCCGCTTCGTTGCGTTTCTCTTCTGCCTTCTTGAGTTGCTTGTCGTAGTACCCCGGCCGCCGCGTGCGTCGTCTGTTGCCATCGCTTGTATCCTCGCCGATAGCGTTGGTCTGGGCTTTGGCCTCATCTACTAGCATGAGATGACGCGTGGGGTGCATCTGCTCGCCTTCTTCCTCTCCCTTCTTCTCATCGCCAGCGTTGACATCGTCCTCCGGCTGCTTGCCAGCATCTCCCTCGACATCCTCCGCTGGAGCCTGAATGGGGACAGGCTCGGGCTTCTTGATTGATTCCTGAGAAGCCTGCTGTTCACGAGCCTTGATTTTCGCGTAAGCCTTCTTGACCTTGGCTTTGTGAATCAATTCCTTCTTGACCTTGGTGACTATAGGCGCCGAGTGTGAGCATGTGATGAAAATTCTGAAACAGGGAGACAAACCTTTTCGCCGCCAGGGACCATCCGGAAGATTTTCAGGGCCGACTCTGAAGCCGTGCTTGGGCTTCTTGGCCTCTGGAGCCGCGGACTCGGCATCGTTTTGGCGTTTGGCAGCCATGATTGGAGGCGGCAGGCTAATGATATGTGAATCTTTGTGAGAACTGTCGTTGATGAGAATTCTGTCCCCACAGTTTTTCTCGGTGGACCAAGGTGAAGAAGTGGGTCTCCTGCATCGCAGACCGGGACGGTGGGTCCACGGGCGGTCTCGGAGGTTTCGGACGGAGCTACTCCGTTATGTGCTCCGAAATCCGACCCGCGATTCGTCATGTAAGGGGATGCATGACGGATTCCTTTTTTTCACAGGACGCAACAGCCTGACGCATGGCAAACATGGAGATAGGCTGTTTGCTGCATTATGGACCCAGGCCGAGAACAAGTGCGGCGGCGAGGGGACCTCAGGTTGCAGACGGCCATTTGCCGCTCAAGAAGTGGGCTAACTAACTGAAGGAGCTGGCAGTTTGCAGGAGAGTTGCGGGATTGGGATGGGTGCATGGCCAGGTCACACAGACAGAGAGAGAGCAGACGGGAATCTGCGGATGAATGGACGACAAGGTACCAACACATCAAGGTGATTTCTGTGCCCAGCCTCGGATGAGGAAACAGGGCATTCATTACTGTCACGGCAGTTTCTGTGCCTTGTGAAAGGAGACAGAACAAGGGCAAGAAAGAGATAACGGGCAGTCTACTTGAGTCACAAGGGCAAATGTCGTGTTCCTGATGAAGCCGGCTAACACGTCAATTATGCATCAGCGCCGCCCATTATTCATGAGAGGAAACATCCATGGCTCATGCCGCGCTAGACGGGCAGCTCAAACGACAGGGACCCAGAATGAATGTGAGCACTGTAATTTAGCGGCCCCCGCCTGGAAAGTCTCTTTTCTTCAGTGTCTTGTGAGCGAGAGAGGGCTCCATGGATAAGCGGGCGGCGACGTGCAGGATTTCATCAGAAACCAAACCAGAAACGTAGTCGTGGCATCTCCACAAGAGAAACAAGAACCACGGAGACTGACAAACTCTACTGTTACTTGATGAGTACTTGGAACGTGACAATCACCCGCCCAGACGACCAGAAATAGCCAAAAAGGCCTCGGGAAGGAGAGCGATTTCTGTCCTGATTTCGGTCTTGGAGTAACATGACAGCACCTCACGCTCCATGGCTCGGACGACTGGATCCCGTCCCTTTGTCTTGCCCGTCTCCACCCCGGGCTGGGTACTGTACGGGTGCTAACATGGATGGAAGTGTCAGTAAAAACCGGGAGCTCTACAGTTAGCATTGGCTCTGTGTTGGTCTAGCTCTAGGGGATGATTCACACTGGACGCGCTTTCACCGCCATCGGCGCTGGGGCAGGCTGGTACTATGGAGCTGGCTCCCGCGATGATCAGTGTCGTATCATAACAAGTCCCATCCATCCATCCCATCAAGTCTATCCTGGACCCTGCAGCCAGGCGCCTCTTTCTTTCTTTCCGTCCCAGCTCAACCTCTCTTGCCTCAGGTCGCTGACTTACACATCAAACCCCAACAACCTATTTTTTTTTTTTTTTTT
>JABCKD010001465.1:0-49117 GCA_013186415.1 Fusarium sp. NRRL 66088 | reverse complement strand
CCTCCCTCCCTCCCCACACCCACGCAAATCAGTTATTCGATAACACCGCCATCGTCCGACCCTCGGCTTCCTTTCCTGTTCCAAGACCAATAAATCCCCAACTGTCTTGTGCATGGGCGCCTGCAGCTTCTTGATCAGATCGCCTCTGGTCTTCTTGGACAAGATCATGCTCGATTGCCTCTGCTAGACGGCCGGATGGAAAACGCCTGATTGATTATCTGATCCTTTGATCGCCTCGCCACCAACAAATCTCCATCATGTTGCTGTACACCCGACTCGCACCGCCCAAGGTCCCCAAAAAGCGCTCGCGCGCAGGTACGTCAAAGCCCCTACAGCGCATTCTGTTGCACCGCATTCTCTATGTTATAAGCATAAAACGAACGTTGCTGACTTGTCATGGATGGTTCGTCGGCGCACAGGATGTAGTTATTGGTAAGTTCCATGATCCACCCCTGCAATTGAAAATCATATCACTAACATTGCCTCTTTGCAGCAAAGAAAAGGTGATTTCACCATACAAAACGGTCTTTTGGCGGTTGGTCTAACCTCTATTATAGAAGAAGAAATGCGACGAGATACGACCTGCCTGCGCGCGCTGCCAGGAACGTGGACAGGAGTGCGTTTACGAACCCGTTCGCCCTCGACAGCGGCGCAAGCGTGAGACCACCGCTGCTTTCTCTCCTTTCGACACCAACTCCTCCTCTGGTTCAGACCGAGCTCAGCCCTTGGATGGCGACGTTCCAATCCGACAATGGAACGAGGATGCTCAGGATAAGTCAGCCGACGAGGACTCGTTGGACGAAGAGGTTCCTGTTGCGACGCAGTCATCCGTCGCCAGCGATCTGCCGCTTAAGGCCTCCCTCGCCAATCCCATGGATAGCATCCTGGGTTGGAGCCCTGGAGACCTGCCCATCGTGTCCCCGATTGACTCGATCGATTTTCAATTGCCTGTGTTTGACGATTCAGGTATTGCCGTTCAACACATTGAGAACAGCGAGGATGAGGATGTCGAGGAGGTTATTCGCCGCGAATCCATTATCAGCATTCCCACTACGACCTACGCTGCGACCTACTCAAATGCGTACGCGACGCCTCCAAGCCCCTCTCTAGCCCTCATTGCGCCTGTCCCAGCACCATCTCCACGATTCGAGTTTTGTTCCCCGGTATTCTCCGAGTTCTCCGACCGTACCAACCGTCGCGCCCTGGTAGACCACTTTTGCAATGTTCTGTCACATCTCATTGTTTTCCGGGAGGAGCGCGGCAATCCTTTCCAGCAACTGGTTCTCCCACTTTGCCAGGACAGCCAGGCCGTTACAAATGCTGTATTTGCTCTGGCAAGCGCTCACTTGGAATATCGGGGTGTCACCAATGACGAAAAGAGCGTTTATTTCCACAACAAGGCCATCCAAGGCCTTGCGCGGTTGATCCAGAAGGGAGCGGGAGTAAATCGAAATGAACTCTTGGCAGCCATCATGCTTCTAGTCTACTACGAAGTGGTGAGTAAAGTCTTGGCATCTCTGATTCGCCCACTAACAACGTCATAGTTGGTTCAGAAAGGTCGATCAAACATTGTAGATGGCCATCTTAAAGGTGCCATGACCATCATGAGCCACAATGAAGCAGCCACTGATCCTACGGGCATCTTTTTGGAGCGGGTATGTTGACTCTTTCATGATCATGGTCGACTTGAATGAAACTAATACATGGCAGGCATTCCGCTTTTATGATGTGATTGCAGCACTCTCGTTTGGCACTGCTCCCCTCGGCAGCGCTCCAGGAGCCAACTACCTTACACCTTTCCCTCCTCTCGACTCAGGTGGCGATATGTCCCCTCTCAACAGCGTCGATACTCTGCTTGGAATGGCCACTTCCCTCTGGCCTATTATTCATCGCCTCTCAAACCTTCTTGCTCTCAAGGATCAACTTGACGCTGCTGTCACCAACGGAGAAGTGAACAAGGTTGCGGTTCTCAGGACGGAATTCGAAATCTCAGCGTCAGCTATCGAATCCGCTCTGGAAGAATGGCACCCTGCACTGCCTGAAGGTTCAGTCCTCAGTCAAAACCCTGAGGAATTGACACCAGAGCAGACAACAGAAAGGAGTCGACTACAGAGCATCCTCAGCAACGCCCTTTCTTACCGTCATTCTGCCTTTGTCTACCTTTACCGCACCATCTACAGCTACCCACGCAACCACCCACTCGTCCAACGCCACACCCACATTAGTCTCACCCATTGTGTGGGAACTGTCAGCAACACCGGCCCGATGAGTGCTCTCCTCTGGCCACTCTTTGTGGCAGCTTGTGAAGCTACTACACTTGCCGACCGTGACCTAGCACGTCAAACCTTTATCGCCATCAACCGTCGACAGGGCATGACAAATATTGAGCGCGCGTGGACAATTGCGCAGGAGGTATGGCGGCGTGCGGACAAGGCCGAGATGATGCATCAGCAAGAAGAGGCGACAGCCATGGGCGTCCGAAGCGGCGGAGATCTATGGAGGAGAGTAAGTGCTGACATGGGGGTGACGATTGTTTTTGGATAGGCAAGCAGCGAGTGAGGGATACTTTTTAAGGGTGGCGGACTGGTGATACCCATCCAGCGAATTCACAAGCTGGACACTTTGGAGTTGAGGGAAACGGACCGATACAGGTTTAAAAGATATGAAATGATGGATTTGGCGTTGGATAAGTAGGGTCGAGGCCCTACCAATGAAGTGAATAGGAAGGCTATCTGATATAGCTTGTATGTATGTACGAACTAGCGGCGACAAGTCCAGCTATGGAATATATTGTCTTGCTTTGCACCATCATGAGTCTCAATGCTTGTCTGTGGATCTCGATCTCGGTCGCCACTGCAAGTCGAGGATAACTCTCCAGCAGGCGAGTGAGATTGAGCCAACAGCACTCCATAGCATGACTGTGCATGATGATCTGCATGGGCAATGCGTCTTGTCATTTATCCGGTCCCAGGCAGTTGGATACAAACAAGCTTGATACTTGGTTGAAACATGAACAGACTTTGACTTCCAACTCGTATCATTATCTAAAACCTGTTCTCATAGCCAGCCTCTATCCGTATGTGATTCATCGAGGTTGGTAGATGTGAAGCCACAGGAACTCGAACATGCAAAAGGTGACTAACAAGATGACATGAAGGTGTGACAATTGGTCGTGCCCCCTCCCCGCAGACAACCTAATCTGAACTCAATGGCTCAGGTCTCCGCCGTCTTTCGTCCGGACTCTGAGAGTCCATCCCATTTGTCTTAGCCACTCGGCTTACTCGGGGTGGCTGCCGGATGGCGGGATGGGACAGGTGTCTAGCGTCGTGGGAAAGAGAGCGCTGCTAATCGACGGCATCCGAGTTCCTGAACTAGGGAACCGAACCGAACTCTCCCCAACAACTTCATGTCACACTCGAAAGGGGGAAGAAGAAGAGAGGTGCGCTTACGGAGTGTTCATCTCTAGGGGAGGGAGGGGGTGTTCACCGTTTGTTTGTTCCTTTTTTCTTAGTGGCCTCGCGTGACCATGTGTTGAGGATCTGGGGCTAGCAAAGACTGCATGTTCTGCGCTCGGGCATCGAGTACGCCCCGAGGGGACGAGGTGCAGCACACGTCTCTCGACAGTCTTGTCCGGGTAATGGAATCCATGCAGACATGAATTGGGACGATGCCATTGGACGTAGCTAAACCCTCTCGCGACGAGATACACCGGGGGAGGAGCTTTGGGCTTGCGTCTTGCGTGGTACAGCATGCAGCGAAGCCATCGTGGGTGTGTCTGGGGGTGAGGTGGTAGTGCAGGTCGGATGGTCACTTGATGTCGGGAGTGAAGGAGTGCACGCGGGGGGGCCGTTATAGGAGGAGACTGGCCCAGAAGGGAAAAGCAAAAGCAAGACCAAAGTGTGGAGGAGGGGAAATCGGCGCCGGCGAAAGGAGGAGAGAGGAGGAATCAAGGCTAAATGTTGCCACTCGAGGTGCCCTCTCTACCGACATAATTACCCAGCTAGTCAAGTTGTTGGAGGTTGTGATTTGTGCTGCCTTGTTTTGTCAGCTTTGTTACTGTTGGTTGCAACAATACACGATGGTGTCCTTCTTTCTGCCTTGATTGACAATACCCTTACAAACTCTCCCTCTTATCTGTTTGTCTGTTTATTGTTGTTGAGGGCATAGAACAAGGCTGTCGCCGTATAATCGAAAAAAGGTGCGTTTCGTATGTACTTGATCACTTGAGCTTCAGTTCCTTCCTTTCTCTCCACCCTAGCACTCTACCCCCCCACCCGTCTAAGGCAACGCCGTCTCCGACCTCCCTCTCCACCATACATTCTTCCATCAAAGGCATCTCCAACCACTCTACCAGTCTTGTCTAAACCCATCTTCATCCATTTCCACATCCCTTCTCCAACGACTCATCTTTCCCGTGTCTCAGATGTCGTGTCTCTGAGATTCTTGGCCACAAACTTCTTGTCCTGATTCTCATTCGCGTCACCTGTCTGTATCATTGACTTCCTTCATGTCCCTGGTTGATTCAACGCGCCCAACCCCGGATATGCTGCTGGGCTACTGTCGCGCCCTCGTCTACCTCTAACACTCTTGTTCAACAGCCTGCTACAAGAAAGACACGAGATTGACCATTACTTCAGGAAGCAAACTCAACAGCCAGCAACACAGCGTCTTCTCGCCTCCCTTGCATCTCATCTCTTGGGTTGCATTGACAGACGTTGCTGAGCCACAACCTGCAACAGGCCTGGAAACTTGCTGACCCCGCTGGTCAGCTTCTTTTCCTGCTTGTCACTCGTCACACGTTGTCCGCCTGTGCTCCGTTGCTCCATCTTGCGCCGGGCCCGTCGACATCCACTCCAACTTCCGCATCCGCGCCCGTCTCCGCACCCTTAGAGAAGAACCACCATGTCCTAGCCATGAGCAACTTGAATACATCGGACTCGGTTCCGCCGCCGCCGCGTCCGATCCGCTTCGTTCACAACCAAGGCCAACCGCCTTCCAAGCGTCGCCGGATCAATGCAGCGTACGTTGTTCCCCTGTCTCCTATACTTGCCTCGTCTCCCGATCTTCCCGCTGTCTATCTGTCGCGTCACTATTGGTGCTTGTTTAATCGCCTTGTTATCGTCTTGCTATCTCACCCCTGGACTAGACGACTGAAGCCTTGTCAACTTGTTGCTGACTCCGACGCGAATCAGGTGTTTGACCTGCCGAAAACGAAAGACGAGATGCGCCGGCGAAAGGCCCTTCTGTTCCACATGCACCAAGAACCACCACCGATGTCTGGGTTATCCTGAGGAAATTAAAAAGGAGGATGGCGAAAAGCAAACACCTGTATCGAAACCCGACCATGAACGCGACAACCATGAACCCCACGATCACCGCGAGGACGAAGATGAGATCGAAAAGCCGACCCTCCACGTCCAGCGCACTCCAGACGCTCCTGCTCCGCAAACAATATCTCAAACAACCTCCGAGGCTACTCTGCCGCCCGCGAAACCCATAGTCGAAACTCCGCAAGACGACGAGGTGCCCAGTTTACGTCCACACCATGGCCACCCTCCTCTATCCCTGGCCGCCGACCTTCCACCCTCTCCCACGACGGTCCGTCGCTCCGAGAGTCACCGTGTCCCGTACTTCCGCTACTTTGGCCCGACTGCTATTGTTCCTGGTTTCAAACAAATGGTTGTCTCGGTCCGCGATCGCCGCCGATCTACCGCTGGCTCGATGGCTGGAACTTCGCCTGTATCAACGCATAGTGGCGCATTAGGAAGCAGTTCTGCTGCCGATAGCGAAGTCATTGGCGATGATTTACCCACATACGACCCCAACGACCCGGCTCCTGTTCATCCGTTGATCATCAATCTCGTCAAGACCTTCTTCCTTCAGATGGGCTCCAGTTATCCGTTCCTCAAACAGGCGAGGTTCTTGCGCATGGTCAAGGAAAAGAGGGTTGAGCCTATACTGGTTGATTCGATATGTGGTCTGGCTGCAAGGTTCTCGGATGCTCCATCTCTCACGAACGGAAACGATAAGATGCCCCGGACGGAACGTGGCGCTGTATTTGCGCAAAGAGCCAGACAGGCCACGGTTGATACTTTCCCATGCCCGACTGTGGGGGCTGTACAGGCCTGTCTTCTCATGGCATACGAAGGTTTTGGGGCGAGCCAAGACAGCGCACTTTGGATGTATCTTGGCCTTGCCATCCGCATGGCTGTCGATTTGGGTCTGCAAAAAGAAGTTGGGGTGCAGTATCAGGGTGAAAAAGACCCTCTGTATGCCCTTCACTGGAGCCGTCAGTCAGGTGAAGAGGAAAGTCCTCAGGCAAAGGCGGAGGGATCAAGCCCGCCTAACCCAGAGGAGCAGAAGGAGGTTGTCCAGGAACGGATGGATACATTCTGGGCTGTCTTCATTCTTGATCGCGTCATTTCTTCTGGGACAGGCCGGCCTGTAACGTTTCGTGACGACGATCTTGAACTCTCATTTCCTGAACCCTCAATTGATCCAGTCACTCACTGGCCAGCGCCTTACCCCATCTTCCTCCAGATTATCAACCTCTATGGGCGCGTCTGTGACGCGCTCAACAAGATCCGCAATGCACAGGATCTTAACAAGGAGACATGGGATAAGCTTGGCGAAATGGAGCATGAGTTGACTAGACTCTACAAGGGTTGGGACTGGAGGTTACAGTTCAACGTGAGCAACTTCAAGGCGTACCTTGGCATGGGCCAAGGCACCACATTCATCCTGCTGCACTTTTGGTTCCACGCGCTGTTCATCATTCTTCATCAACCTACTCTCCTCACACCCTTTGCTGAGCTTCGCAGCGAGCTACAGCTATTGCCGGACAGCCGCGAGCTGAGCATGAGCAGTGCCAAGACGATATGCGATATCTTGTCTTTTGCGGACCTAATTGATCCCAAGAGCTTTATTGGAAACCCCTTCACCAGCCAGCCGATCTACATTGCCGCATGCGCGTTTCTTATGGAGTCGAGTGCCAATGCTTCTGAGTCTCCATCTCGAGCAAGCTCACCTCCGGGTTCAAAGCGACTGGATGTGCCACAGTTACCTGGGAGCAAGAGCCGAGATGGCAAGGCGTCGAGGCATTCCCTTCTGGCTTCAGCAGCCAACCAGAACTATCAAAAGTGCTACAATTCGCTGCAGCAGGTCCAGATGTACTGGGGTGGTGTCACATACATTCTCACGGCTTTGGATCAAAAGGCCAAGGGGATTTGGGACTGTGAGACATACACGACTGAAGAATACGAGAGCACCAAGCTGCCTCGCAGGGGTAGCAGTGCCGCTCTAAGCAACCCGTTCCCCAGGTTCGAGAATCAGGCTTCACCAAAGATGTCTGGGCCACCCATAGCGTGGAGCCTAGCAGGAACTGCCAACTCTCCCAACTCGAGCCTCACATTGATGTATCAGAATATTGATCCAACCGGCATGTCGGGCGCGCAACCAATGCAAGCGATGAAGGCGCCCAGCACTCCTCCAGGTAACATGGTCTATGACCCCATCCGCCAGAGCCTGCCAGACTCGACAAGTTTGCTGGCACCGGCTTATCCTCAACCCAACATCTCAGCGGTGAGACAGACTTCTCGACCGTCAGTACCACGACGGCATTCAAACATGTCAGCAACAAGCGGGCACAGTCGACCAACTGTCAAATTTGACGGGTTGCCTGAGGGCGACGGGAGCGAGCTTTACGCAGGCCCGAAGTTCACACCCACGAGCCAGCAATCGAATGGTTTCGATACATACAGTGTCTCCCCGCCAGCCGCGATGAGAGAGAATGGGGCAGTGAATGTGGCTACAACGCTCTCAGGGGCAACCAACATGGCAAATGGCACGACTAACATGTTCTTTGGCCAAGGCAACTTTCCCTACCAAATGCCTTGGGCCGCCCCAATGGGCAACATGGATGCCATTACGTTTGACAGCCAGGACATTGATATTGGGGCTTTGGGGTTGCAGCAACCAGAGCTAATGGGCCCTTGGTTGGGATATGTTCCAGGGGATGTGCTAGGATTTTTCGAGAACCCTGATATGAGCCAGGGCCATCAATGACGAGGGCAATGCATGACACGATGTTCTTTACGAGGCGCATGGGGCCCAGGTAACGGCGTTTGTGATGGTTATGACAAAAACGACTGTTACGACGTTTAGAGATATCCCGAGTGTGAGCTTGGTACAGGGTGTACACGGGGCATGCATGTAAACTTTGCTCGCGGCGTCTGTATCTATATATGAGGTTTTCCTTGGGGCTTTCTCAGGGACCATGTCTGCAATAGGGTACCGGATTGGACATGGAGTAACTTGGAACTTGGGTATGACAGGTTGTAGAAAAAGACGAGCCATCACAAATCATGAAGTCACGACCTACATTCTTGAGACGGCGTTATTACGGATGACCTTGGGGTAATTAAGCTTGTTGATCAAGAGATCTAGTTTATTCGCGTGACTTCTCAAAGGTCGAGTTGCTGGCGGTATATTCAAGCCATAGATATGTTCCGAAGTTTTAAGGGAACAATCCCATGGTTGTATGGCGACCAAGGAGTTTAGACACCGATATCACGACTTGGCCTTTAAGTTGACCATCCTTAATGTTTCCTCTTCCGTGGGGAACATGACTACCCAAAGTTGCTCCAGATGGCTTCAATAGCGTCGTCACCATCCAGTTTCATTAGATGCCCTGCAGCGCCACGGGCCCCAAAGATATAATCACCTTACAAGGACAGGATAATATCTTTGAGAGGATAGTTAAGAGTGCCAAGGATTTCTACAAAGGCGGAAGCTCTCCCTCACCTCAAGAGTTTGGCACAATAGCTGCCCTATCTACCGCGTCCACGGCCCCGATCCTATCTAGAGATTTAGTCAACATCAAGATATTGAGCTCTAAAACTCATCTTTTCGAGGCCATGATTAACTTCCAGTGGGCCATGATTGTTATAGCTACTCCTTCATATCCTGTCGGGGTCAATCTGTCCCACGCCAGAGATCTAGGTTGCAGTGCTCGAATCCGGGGCCAGCATGTCCGTTCTGATCCACCAAGCCCCCTTTGCACCATGTATGGGTTCCTTACCGAAAGGGATCCCTTGAGATGATGGCCGGTCCGGACGTCGTCGAGTAGGCATCACAGGGGCCGTTCATCGTCCAATTGGCTATTCTCACTACACTCCCAAGAAAGCCCCCTAAATCGACATTGCCTGGCATCCAGCCTATCCCTCGCATCTTTAGCCAGGGCAAAGACGTTGGAGGTAATGCTACTTCGTAGCAGGGGCGTGGAAGTGCTCCCACAGCCACAGCAAGAGCAACCAACCACGTCATCCAGAGGGGCTTGTTTGAAGCTGGATGTGAAGGTCATGTTGTTTTATTAGCTTTCTTCGGGGGACAAGTTGATGTTGCAAGGTTTGCGTGTATAATTTCGTAACCGAGCATGACAGCCAAGGGTATATTCATGACTTGCTCCATGTAATCTAATACTTTATGTACCATGGTTTCTTTTCCGAATTCTATGGCAGTATCTTTTCTATAGTAGTAACCTATCATTTCTATGTCTATAAAACAGAACGAAATCAACATATAATCCCAAAGTCGGCATCCTATGGAAACAAATCTTATCCTAAAACCAAAGGACGTGCCACAGACGTCGCCGATAATACCACCTCTAAAGCGACTACAGTTTCACTGGTTGAAAGACTCATTCTTTACATACTTTGTGCCTCTCTTGGCCTCGAACCCTCTGAATGCTAGCAGCCTTGACGGGCAGAATACCACGACATGTGGATAACCTCTCCAGACTAGTCAAATTTTTACCACATCTTCTTCTGATCCTATGCCGTGCTTTAAAGGCCCAGACCCTCAAAGGAGGACTATGCGACTATACACCCCCAGGGTACGCGTTGATCTCGTCGTCTGTACCAGTATCGATGGAGGGGTCCCCAGAAAGCGCGGTTGCGACAGTTCTTCTTATTCCTTGTGACCTCCATTTCTATCAGGGGATCAAGTCCATCTCATGCCCAGGACGGTGATGGCGCCCTGATTTGCTCGACCACTCTAACTCGATTCTCGTAAAAAGGGAGGCCGGCCACTTGAAGCATATTAAGGGCAAAAGTCACGACTTTAGTCCTTTTACAACTTTGAAGTTACTTCTTGGGCACACTTCTCAATTCTCCATTTGCAAAATGCCACAGTAATACGGCTTTTTATGAGGAATCAGAAAGTAAGTTGGAAGAACGGAACTCGGGCGTGTCTAGGGTAAGTAAATCTGTTGAAACTATCCAGACGACCCCATCCATTCCTTTTATGCTATCGCCAGAACCAACGACATGTGCCTTTTATAACTAACCCTTTTATTCAGTTCCAGGATCGAGAGGAGCAAATGCTCAAGGACCGCTTTAAGCTCCCGTTGAGAACCCAGTTCAGATGGTAGGACATCTCTCATCAACTCACACAGCATCCATCCCGATAAAACACTTGACAACAACTCCTTCGACTCAGCTATTCAAGACCCTTAAAATAACACAAAGATCTTTTTAGTATTCATCACAGGTTTAATAATTCACATTGAGATCATCCAAACTCGAGTCAAAAGGTTGATACAACTACACGAGGCATCTTCCTAATTCCCAAACCCTCATTCATTCCTCACCTCTGATCACAACACGAGATCAAAAATTCGCCATGCAAAAAAATCAACAAAAAAATACAATCCATTTCTATTTTTTTTTGGTATTTGTTTCCTCCCCTTTACCGTCTGAGAATATTGTTACCCATCTGTCTCGCATGCTGCGCCATGACAGCATCAGCAATAACAAGAGCAGCCATGCCCTCAACAATAGGAACAGCACGCGGCACAACACATGGATCGTGTCGTCCCTTGGCGGCCAGAACTCCCTCGCCTGTGGCATCGTAGCGGGCGGTGGTCTGGTCCTGGCTGATGGTGGCAGGAGGCTTGAAGCCGACCTTGAAGAAGATGGGCATTCCGTTGCTGATGCCTCCCTGGATACCGCCAGAGTGGTTGGTCTTGGTCTGTAGCTTGGACCTGGGAATACCCGTCTTCTCGGCAGCTGCATCAAGAGCAGGCGCAGGCACGAAAGGATCGTTGTGCCTGCTACCCGTCATCTCGGTGCCCGAGAATCCCGAACCAAACTCAAAGGCCTTGACAGCGGGGATGGACAGCATGGCATGCGCCAGAACAGCCTGTAGCTTGTCGAAGCAAGGCTCTCCCAGCCCAGAGGGCGCATTGCGAATGACACAAGTGACAGTGCCTCCAGTGCTATCGTGCTGGTCTCGAAGCTCAGCAATGCGCGCCTCCATGGCTCGGCCGGCGGCGTCGTCGGGGCATCGCACGGGGAGGTTCTCGTCTACCTCTGCGCGGGTGATTGTCTCTGCAAGACTGAGGAAAGTCGGGTCGGCGCTCATGGCGTCCGTGTCGCCAAAGAGCTTAATGTTACCAACCGAGGTGACAAAGGCGACAATCTCAATTCCGTAGGCTTCGCGGAGCCACTTCTCAGCGACAGCACCAGCAGCGACTCTGGCAATTGTCTCGCGAGCAGAGCTACGTCCACCGCCAGAAGAAGCCTTGACGCCATACTTCTCCAGGTATGTCCAGTCGGCGTGGCTAGGTCGGGGGTAGAGGTCGATGGTCTTGTCGCCGTAGTCCTTGGGTCGCTGGTCCTCGTTGGGGACGGTGAGGAGGATCGGGGTACCGAGGGTGACGCCGTTCTCGGTGCCCGAGTGGATGGTGACGCGATCTTTCTCGTTGCGGGGTGTCGTGATGGCCGACTGGCCCGGACGGCGACGGTTAAGCTGGGGCTGAATGTCGGACTCGGTGAGGGCAATGTTGGGAGGGCAGTTGTCGATGATGCACGACACTGACTTGCCGTGGGATTCACCCGCGCTGGGAGTTTTTGATTAATCAGTTAGTTCTCAATCGTTCCTTTGAATCTGTCCATATTCATCATGCCTAGGAGAAAAGCGGAAAAAGAAAACCTACGTGGTCACGCGGAAAAAGTTGCCAAAGGACGACATGATTAGTATAACGTGGTGATAAGAACTTTTTTGGTGTTTTGGCACAAAGAGAGAAGAATCAAGCGCGGGGGAGGGGGAGGGGCAGAAGTAGCTCAACTGGCCCCGTCAGAGATTTTTAGTATGGAGTACGGATACAATGAAGGCAATTGAGACACGAGTAATTAATCAAATCAATTAAAAATCATCTCAATTAAATTCACATTCTTCTTTATATACTACTTAGTACCTTTATTCCCCCCTAGAAACCGATATCGGTTCATGTTGTGTGACTCAAACCAACCTGGATAATTCCTCTTCCCTTACAGTTTACCGGGGACCCTCAACAGGCGTCATGGAATACGAGAACAGCATTACAATCAACTGCAAGAAAAAGAGATGACGAGTCTAGCTTTTAATGATGATTTTTAACATTTATTCAGGACACCTACGCTTCTCTATACTAGGTTCCAGTGGAGGTTCCCAATCGTTCCTGTTTATCTCGGTCCAGGTTAGCCCTGTGGGTTTTAGCCCCTGGAGTGAGTTTCCCGCATGCAAGGCTGACGACGTTGCAATTTTTCCCATTCTCGCTCATTGGATAGCCTCAACAACAACTCATCATCATCCCGCCAACCAAACGCCTCTTTACCGTTAACCTTGTCATCGGTAAATGATAGAGGGAGTATAGACTTTTACACTAAAGCCATTGGGATCGAGAGACTGATTGAAAAATGTTGTCTCTCACCCGTTCATCAGCTTCTCGTCACCTATCTCGAAATATCCTCTCATCTATATCAAGACGCCAATTCACAGATGCAGCCTCTCACCCCTCAAACAAGATCCAAGTTTACACCTCAAAGTCAAGAAATCCCTTCCTCAACCTCTCGGTAGAGCATCATCTCCTGCAAAACACCCCCCCAGACTCCACCATCCTCATTCTCTACACCAACGATCCCTGCATCGTCTTTGGCCGTAACCAGAACCCGTGGACAGAAGTCAACCTTCCCCGACTCGCTCAGCTCCGTGACCGTCCTGAGAGTGTAGGATGGACTGCTGGTCCTGTGCAGCTGGTGCGTCGTCGCTCAGGGGGTGGCACCGTCTTTCACGATGAGGGAAATGTCAACTTCAGCGTCATTTGCCCACCAGCCGTGTTCGACCGCAACAAGCACGCCGAGATGGTTGTCCGCGCGCTCTCCTCTCTAGGGAGACCAAACACACGGGTCAATGAGAGGCACGATATTGTCATGGACGTAGCCGACGATCCTATCGGTACCTACAAGATCTCAGGGTCAGCATACAAACTCACCCGTCTTCGCTCTCTTCACCATGGCACCTGTCTCCTTCGCAGCCCGAACCTCGCCAACATCTCAGGCATGCTACGCTCACCAGGAGAGCCATTCATCAAGGGCCGCGGCGTAGACAGTGTCCGCAGTCCCGTCAAGAACGTCGAGGTTGAAAACGCCCCCTTTGAGGCTGCCGTCGTTGAGCAGTTTTCCCGCATGTACGGCGACTTCCACGTTGAAAATGTCATCGACGACAAGTTCCTTGAGATCGAAAACATCCGCAAGGGCTATGAGGAGCTTCAGTCTCGTAGTTGGATATACGGTCAGACACCGAGATTCACCTTCTCCACCTTCTCATACCCAGAGGATCCTCGCCCGAGACCACAACTGCCCTTTGATGTGAGCACACCACCAGAACAACATTGTCTTGGGATATGAGCTAACACAATCAACCTAGCTGAAACTTCGCTTCGAAGCCAGACATGGCCTTGTTGAGAAATTCGCTGTAGAGGGTGCATCATTCCCTCCAACAGATGTCGACATGTCAGCACTGGTAGCCAGCTCCATCTACCATGTCCCAACTTGGACCGACAAACTTGCTCAGGCTGGCATGGCTGAGGGTGACGCCGCAAAGATCGGATCATGGATGGACGACGTTCTCGGTACTGAGTTTACGAAGCCTGCGCAATAATGTCGCCGCCTCCATCAGGCTGCGACGTGATACGAGGTCAAAGAGGCATCCATCTACTACACACGCAATCACACTCGCCTCTCACCTCTCTCACACCCCTTTATGCCAGGCATTCCGGTGTCGTCCTTGGTCGCCGTGTTTCACTCAGCCCAGCCGAGTCCAGTCCAGCCCAGCCCAGCCCGAACAGACCCGGTGACTGCCTGGACTGTCCACCAACAAGAACATGTGAACTGGCACACACTCTTACCGTGGGGATCCCCACACACATTCATCCATTTGCCTCGCGGTAGGGCAAGGCTGGCTGAGCCTCGCGCGCGTCGTCGCGTTCCAGCACGACCCGACGCGTCGACACCTCTTGATGGCCAAGAAGATCTCCCGCTCTTCATTCTGGGTGGCTCAAGGAATGGGCACGGCACCCTTCGCGCGAGTGCCGGGTGAGATAGGGGGCATCACATGGCTTGTCAGCCGACCTGCTTCTGGCGTCCCTCACGCATACCCAAAATGTCCCAACCCCTTTGATTACCTTTGATACCACACCTCTTCATCGCCCCGCTCCGTGATGACCTCTCCCTTTCCTTGCTTCAAATCTGGCGCACTGTCTGGATGGTGCAACATGACTGGTCGTCCGGCATCCGGGAATATCAAGGTGTGGCCGTTGAGCCAAGAAGTGTGCCCACGGTGAGGAAAGTATTCTAAGACATTGGGAGCGAGATATTCAGCATCCATCACATCCAACAACCCCAAGCAGAAGCTGCTGAACCCAGGATAGGGGCTCGCAGGTCAATGAAAAACGAGACACCAGGGCGGAGATCAACATTAGCTTGTCCTTCTCGAGGTAGCCACCAAGATATAACAAGAACAATAAGATAATAAATAAGGAATTAGATATTCTTTGCCGTTCTGGTGTCTCGTTTATTTCCTGACCTACGCGAGGGTCTGCAGGGTCCAGGAGGTTGCAGCATTGCCATCCTCCAATATCCAGATTGTGAAAAGACCTACAGACGAGATGGGGTGTCGGGGGATGCAAGCTCCGAGACATGCGTCGTCGATCACTTTGCAACCTCTGCAATCCAGTCTCGGCAACCATGGTCGGTCATCAAGTTCCCATGGTGATCAGGGCCCGGGAGTCAAAAGAGGGAGGTGGTACAAAAAGGTCCCCGGCTTCAAGTTCAAAAACAGGTAGACGGAACCAAAATCCCCGACGCGGGCGCTAGATGGCGGCCAGAGCCGAATGAATAAAGACTCCGTCGGACTGGAACAGGTGTAAGTCAATGTAAGCAATTATGGCTTGAATGTTACCCTGAGATAGACGTGGTTGGCTGCTGATATGAGAACTCACTCATCATTCTCGTCCTGCTCAGCCCGTCTCGTCTTACTGTCACATTCATCCATCCATTCAAGACCGCTCTGAGCATCCGTAACTCATCCGCCATTCCCGAAACTCTTGGCCGACCCGATGGTTGATCCAGGGTAGGCAATGGCTTTTGGTAAAAAGACATCATCCTGACGTGAACCCTTCCCCCTCTCCACACCACCAACACGAATGGGTCAAAATGCCCATGCCCATCCCAAGCCCATCCTTGGAACTCTCGGTCCCCATCTGTGATCCGCAAGGCGGGCATGACGTGCATGAGTCTACCCCAGGACCCAACAACAAATGAAATTCCCTCGTCTCTCCATGTCCTTTGCAGCAACAGCCTGCTCTTCACCGCTGTGGCGCTCCCTCTTTGTCACCTTGACTCTCTAGCGCAGCCTGTTCGGGACGGGTCATTCGAAGAAAAGGGCAGGACCCTTTGTTGCAAGTCGTGATTCTGAGTGCTGACCCAGGCTCGGCTTCAACGGGAGGCTGGCTGACTTTGCCAAACACGGACCCAAGAACTGAACTCAACCTCCAGCTGGGTCCGTACTTTAGTTGCAGATTGATTTGACTGATTAACCAGTGAGTGATGCAGTCACAAGCCCTCGACATGTCGGTCCTCATTCTCCGCATTGCAAGTTGGGTCCATCTTCCGCGGGAAGCCGTGAAACATTTCCTTGCTTTTTCCACAGGAACGCTGTTCCCCATCTGGTAACCTCTCACACCTCCTGAGCCTGGTGGTTCCCGGGATTATCGAGGATATGATGAATCATGACAGTGCAGAGTGGCATTCTCCATGCCATGATGAACGATATTAAAGTTACCAACGGTTGAATGACTCAGTTCAAGTGGCCGTTGCAGAGGAGTGCCATGGCTCTCCAGGGCATCCATATTCGTCAAACAAGTAGACCGTAGACCGTAGACCGTAGACCATGTGTCCGTACCCATCCTGTTGGTTCAGCCGTACCCAAAAACTCGCGCTCATGCAGTGTAGCTTGCCATGATTGGACGAGGCATCGATATTCTGCAAGCCAGCCAAGAGCTATCCCCAATCTCAAACCGCCAATACCTCGCCTCGCAAGCACGGTATTGCACTCAACTCAAATATCGCGAGACCTAGAAACCTTTTCTTTTCCTTCCCGCCAGTGGCGGCAGCTCCTGGTGTCAATCCAAAGTGGCATGATGGTTCCCGTCTCTGCATCCACGTTGGAAAGAACCGGCGTCGAGTTTAATCTTTGGCGCCTGATTTATGGAACACCACCTCCGGGCTGTAGTGGTTCCCGGTGGCCTAGTTACGGCACTGCTGCATCTCGAGATCCATTTGCAGCTGCCCAGATTCTGGGGGAGGGGACGTTCGGGGATCAACTTGGATCTGAGAGCAGGGGTTGAGCTCGCATCGAGGTGTAGACGCAAACGTGTGTCGACATCGGCCTTGGGAACACTACGGTACTTTGCATCAAAGTCTCTCCCACAGTGTATTGAAACAGCCCTGATTGTGTCGGAACTCCGCGGCCCTTGGCCTCTATCTCCTGAGCGGCACAGTCATCGCCCGAGGACTGCCATCTTGACAAATCTCTAGCAGGGATTGCGGCAAAAGTGTCAGCAAGACATGGCCGAAATCAGGACTTCCAGCTGCTCTTACGCCGTCATCACCGTCAAGGTCCCGGTCGCAGGGCGTCCTCATTGTCTGTCGCCCCCTAACAAGACAAGGCAAACAAAGGCCTCGACCCTCCTTTGAGCGCGAGCACTTGTGACGAATCATATTCTACGCCACCTGAGCGGCATAGAGATGAAGTAAAATGCAACCGGCCTGGCTGAGCTGTGTTACAGCAGATTGCCGTTTCCAGAGCGAGCAACATGCGATCCGGCAACTGTTGGGAGCCTCGTATCCAATGAGGTCGCCGAGCATGAGCGAAGCTGGTCCGAAATAGTTCAAGGTCAACGCCTTGATGCTGCGTCTTGCATGTCGGCTGGGTTGTACCATTCTTTGTGTGACGGCCGTTGACGCTGACGAAACGGGCGCCGCTTGTAAGATTGCCGAGCAAGTCAGTGAGGCTTGTCAGATGCAACTACATGAACGCCCTGAATTGGAAATCTGCGAATCCGTTTCCGAGATAAGCATCAAGAGAAGGAAAGCACATCTTTCGACCTCGGCCAAATACTTTGACTGACCGAACGAACGTTCAACTCTCTGTGCACCGCAGTTGGTTGTCAGCCCACAAGAGCGGCAATCACGGATGTTTCTTTTCTGCCCTACTGGACTTTTGCCGTCCCCAATGTGACACACCTTGAATCTAAGGAATCATGACGAAACGGATGCAACCGTGTGCTGGAATGGAAAAGAAATGCCATACCGTCGCTTACGGCGGGACAGCGTTTCAATCGGGCTCAACCCAACGGCCAGCGGCAAGGAGCGGGCCACCGAACGTACGCATCACTTGCATAGGCTTTTTTCTTCTCATATGTGCATAGCAAGGTCCAGGGCTCTTTGCTCGAGGCCCCCTGAAGATTGCGTCCGTCTGGGCTAGTTCCTCCATCCTGGGAACACGTTGGTCGTTGCTTTTTCAACTCTTGCCTGGCAGCCTGATTCAACGAGACTCGATCGGCATCGAGTGAGTGTGTCGGCAGCAAAAGCAACAGTTGATGAGCGAGCTCCTTATCCCTGCCTAATCCTGACCCCTGCCATGCTGCCATGCTCCATGCAATGCAGGCAGGGTCGGTCTCGACTTGGACCTGGATCATTCGTCTGCCGATTCTGTGCTGGTTCTTCGATGGCCAGGCTTAGATCAGTGAGCAGCCGCCACGTTGGATGCAGGAACTCGGGTCGCTGTGCTGGGCCGTGGTGCAGCTGTGGAACACACAGCACATCACATCACAGCAGAGTAACAAGCACATCTCGAACAGCACGGGGAGCAGGACTGGACGTCCTGTGTCGCCAATCGATGCGTTAGAGACTGAGTTGTCGTCTTCTGCCGCTTCATGCACCAAGGGCTTCCACCCACGACCAAACCCGAATCACTGCCCTCCGTCATTAGACTGCGCTGCTGCATCGTGACGGGTCGCTTGATGCTGGGAGCTCCATCAGTAGCGCAAGCGAACAAGAGTTGGTCCGTGGCCTCGATCAACGGCTCTGATGGGACGGAACGAGAGGCGCACGGGCATTCATACAGGGATGATGGGTGCGGGCTGCGACTCCATCAAGCCACCGTCAAAGCGGACACCACCCCACTGTTGAGCATTCATCCCGCACTAGGAGTTACTATCGTGAGCCAGCGCGGTGAGTGTACGTACGCAGTACTAAGGCGAGCCAAGGTATTTGTGCATGTGCCCATGTTGTCGAGTACCGATCGAGTTGAACCGAGGACATGGCGTTGATCATCATCGACAAAGAACTGCTCTGCTTGCTTGCCGTGATGCTGAGGCCAACTGGTGATCCAGGATCGCTTGCCATGATTAGACGAGGCTGGAGGTGTCGTCGTTGAGGGCAATACGGAGAGCACATGGCCAAAACCTGGGGCATCAGATCTCCATCCGCCCTCATTAGTCTGGAGGGCCAACACGCTAGAGAAGATCTCAGTGTACCCATCTCGAGTTTCGCTGCAGACTAGAATGCAAAGCGATGCAATGCGACGAAGTCGAAACGGACCGAGACCGATAGCCACAGTCGGCGGCGTCTGCATCATCATCATCCAGTCCAGGATCGTGAAGTGAACGGGAGCCAACGGGATCCCGACGACGGCCGACGAACAGCGCCATCGTGGTCTGCGATCTCTGTTGATGAGTGACGGTAATCATACCATGGCGCAAAGGCCTCACAACAAGGTTCGTAGCTGCGGTGATGGCCCGGCCAAGAGGCACCGGAGCCGGCTAACACTGGACGGTGTTGACGGCGTCAGGGGATAGAGGCAATGGCTGACTCCAACCCAACAGTTAGTTGTTGGCTTTCCGTCGATAACGGTATGAATGCAGATCCCAAAGAGTAGAGGAATCTGCTACGTATTCCCCATCCCTGCCTCTGCTCCCTGTCAAGCTGTCGGGCAGACCCCTGGCTGATCTCCACCCACAGATGATCTCGTCCAGACAGCGTCAACCTGCAGCTGCGGGCCCGCTCGGTGCTCCGCTCATTATCCGAGCCGGGCCGGTGCTGGACATGGGCTTCATGCTGGTGGCCGCGATGGGTGGTGTCAGAGCTGGAGCCACGCAGCTCCCCTGCCTCTGCCGCAGGCCAGGGTTGGGGACTTTGCCGCAATCAGTTTCCTGTCTCTGTTCGTCTGGGGCAGTTGTGCTGATTATTTCGGGAGGAATTGCCCAATCGATAAAGGCTCGAGACATTTGCTTCGTCTGGGACCCTGGACAAAGGGTCCTGGGGTTGAGTGAGGCCAGAAGTTGTACGATGATGCGGCGGCTACGAAACAGTCCGTCTATGGACTGGCATGCTGGATAAAGATGTCGGTGGTTTGTTATCGAGAGTGAGCCAAGCCTCGGATGGAGGCGTTGAATGAGTGACGTAGCGAGGGAATTCGCCTCTGATTTGTGAAAGAGGCTTGAGGCAGTGTGAGATCCATTTCCGGTCGAGACAGAGCCAAGAAAGCGCTAACTAGTTGAAGACGGCGTTTGAGAGAGATCCCTATCGTGGACTGTTTTCGTGGCGTTCCAAGACACGAGCTCATGTTGATTGAACAGGGACTGGCTCCTCGATATGCATTGGCAATGTCCACTCAGAAGCGGAATTACATAGTAGCACTTCACGATGCTGCCGGCTCTTTATCGTTGATTCAGTTGGTTCTGGCTCTCTTCACCTAAGCCAACCCAGCCTAGCCTGATCAATGTCTCGCTTGTTGGTCGTGCCTTCTCCGTCACAGAGGCGTGAGAGGCTTCCCATGTCGCCAGGAGGTGTTGAAATCACTAGCCGCTCCGTCATGGCTGGCGGCGTCGGGCGAGACCGCCGCTGGGGTCAAGAAGGAAGCGAAGCTTGGATCTGCCGGTTGGGCCATCTCGGCAGTGAGCATTTGGCGATGGGAATTCCCACCTACACTTGTTTGGGTTGACCGTTGGGCAGTATCATGACAAGACGAGATGCTTGGGAGCTAGATATCGAAAAGCCTGGGGAGGCTTATCGACTCCTGAGCCAGTCAGTCTGGAAGATTGAGAAGGAAAAAGTGGGCGGAGATGCCAGTGACTTTCCAGTTGGCGTGGCGGGGAAGTTGCAGAGGGCGATGGGGTGAATGGAAGGCGCCAAAGCGGACGTGGAGGACCGGCGGGGACCGGAGGCAGGCCTTGTGCAGCTGCATGCAGATAGCTGCAGGAAGGTGCAGACAAGATGAAGGCGCTAGGATGGATGGTCCATGGCACAGCGTGTTTGGTTCTGAAACTGGAAGGGACGAGCGATCGTGGCGAGTCAGCTAGTCAGACCAAGACGACGATTTCCACGATCAGTTGATGCCGTGTCTATTGTGCAGGCTACATATCTTGAGATGAGATGATAGAATACCAAGTTGGTCATTGAAGAGGTAGTTACAGAGCGAATACGACATCCAAGGAATCAAACTCGAAACTCAACCGGGCACAAGGAATCCTTCAAGACGGAAAAAAAAGGGGCAAAGCTGGAGAATTGCCGAATTTGATCGACACAACGAACCAGCTAGCTCACCCATGTGCATGCGGTCTAAGTGAAGTCTATCTCCGTCCATGCCGTCGAATCCTCACGAAACAGGGGGTTTGGTGGTATCACAATGTCAATGGATCAAATGTGCTCACTATCCGTACGTAGTCGAACCTCTCACCAGACGATTACCCAACAATAACAACCTAGGCCTGGAGGACGGAGTTGCCAGCCCGTCACTGGAATTGCGAGACTAAAAAGGTGGTTCATACGGGCGGGCACATGAACGGCTGCAAGCTGTTGGACGTGATGGTCTTGGGAGCAATCTCATGACAAAGGCACGCGAGCAGACTCCGTTTCCGTTCAAGGCGGAAACCGTCAATGTGCACGAAGCGAGCCTCGTCTGCAAGAGTTATGCTGGGTCCGGAGAGTAGAGAAACGTTGACGGGTAAAAACAAGGACGGACAAGCCAAGCCAAGCTATGGATGTCGCAGCCCAGGGCGAGCAGCGCAGCCAAACGAGAGCGAAAAACAAATGTCTGGAGCCGCACCCTTGCAGGGCGCCTGGAATTGAATACACTGCAATTCTCATGCACACCAGAGACGGAGGCGCAGAAGCGTGTCCGTGTCTGGTGGGCATGGACAAGTTCCGTTTAGGCAACCCGCTGGAACGAGGCCCAAGGATTCCAATCTGTTGGTTCCAGGTCAGACAAGAGCCACAAGCCAAGATGCCACAAATACCCAAAAGCAAAAAAAAACCTGCGTGCGTTCGAAAGACGCGAATCTTATCGGGGTTGGAGACAGGGGAAAAAACGGCCCCAGCAAAATTGGGTCAGAGACAAGACAAGTCAAGACAAGACTGGGGCCCAGAAGCCACCAAGCCCAACGGGAGTGAGCGATGGATTCTGGTGAGGGTGAGAAATCGAACACACACATGAAAATACAAATGGTGAGATACTATTGGCTGGCTGGTTAGGTCGGCCGTCCATTCGCCCATTTGCGGTGTCTCATCGGCCATCACTCATCATCCATGAAAAGATCATCCATGAACCACGCTGGCTCGGCTGTTGTTGACAGATTAGGTGTCAAAGGCGGGTTCCATGGATGGAGACTCATCATGGGTTTATCCAAGGCGGCTGCAGGAGCCATCATGGCCTGGCAAGGCAGGTTCCCGTCTTGAACGAAACGCTGCTCCACCGAGAGCTGTTGATGCACGGTATGATGAGCACAGTGAATCTCAGCGAGAGCAGATGCTCCAGACAGGATGTGTCCAGGGCCTGTTGTGCTGCTGCAGGGCACAGCATCCAAGAGCGAATCAGACGACAACGATAAGGCAAGGGTAGGTGTTTGGGTATCCATATCTGTTACAACATCACCGCCTCCCGCACCATGGCCCGCAGGCGCTCACTGGTTCGCTCGACCTCCCTGACTCTCCCCATTGCGTCAGCTATCGACGACGCCGCCTTGGAGATATCGTTTTCAGCGCCCAAGTGTGAGTGCCTAGAATGAGGTGCTGAACATCATGTTGAATTCAACCATCGACATGCATCCCCAATATTGACATGTCGCGTCGCCACGCTCTCCGAGTCGTCATAGTCGCGGCTAGGATCTTGTTGGACAAACCGGGTTATTTCTTCCCATGTCAATCTCTCTGTGACACTCACCAGACGCCGCGCTGCAAATCACATCGCCAAGCCCATCCCAGCCCGAGCGTTGCCAAGGCTCTTCGCCGGGCAGGGCCAGGACTTGCTCAGTGCTTGTGCGAGCCCTTGTGCAGTGCTGTGCTCCCTTGTCTGTTGAGCTCATTGTTGGTGCCCATAGCTCTCACCTTTCGCAAGCATTGATCTGACGGTGAGAGATGATATCGAATGATGGGCCTGATCGAGACTGTGGTTTCAAGATAATCTCATGTCGTCCTCTGGAGAAGCGCCAGGGCATCAAAGGCGCGTTGAATGCGCTGGAGGGACAGAGCCATTGCACAGTGCCCGGCATCTTTTGAGGCCCGAGGCTGGAGTTGCAGTGCCTCTGCAGGTGAACGGGTCAAGAATAAACGAGACACTGGGCGCAAGAACAGCAAAGCACTCCAAGTCCCCTCAAAGGCTATGGCTGTGAGAGAAGGGTATTGTCATAAAAAGACGTAAAATTATGTAAAACAAACCATCATGAGAAGAGACAATATCTCCAAAAGTATCATATTATTTCCTAATTCTTACCACACTTCTATTGCCATCCTTTGAAAAGCATACACTACCTTTGTCCGAATCAGTGTGTCGTTTTTTCTCGCAGGCTCTTGCAGTGGCAACACGGCGCTGCCAGTGGCCACTTTAGACGGCTACCAAGATGGAAAGTCTCTACCGTGCGAGGACCGATCTGAGGGAAAACGGGTCTGTGCTTCGACGCCATGGCGCCATGCTTCCCATTCCCATCCCGACCCTGCTCGCAAGTCGCCCTCACCATCTCCCTCAACCCTGTTCTGTCCTGTCCTGTCTGCAGATGGAGCGCAGCGCACAGAGGATGCCTCCTCATGCACACACACCATCCTAAACACCACGACCTTCACGCCCTGCCTTATCCACACCACCATCTTCAACCTCCAGCTCCTTTAGCGCGCACCCGTCTTCCACTACCAAGCAACTCGCGACTTGGGCTGCTCCCGCTCCCCGGCCGTCCGCAGGGCAAGACAGAGGGGAGAAAACTCTACTGCCTTGACGACAAACCAGCAGCCCGCGCTGACAGCTGATTTTGTGCTTGACATTGCAGTCCCAGCCAGCCCAGCACTGTAAGGTACCGCCCTGTTAGTACCACGGCATCTTATCTCTCGTCTTTTCTCTCTTCCCAGTTGGACTCGCCTTGCCTCGACTCGCTCGCTCCCTCGCCTGCTACCTATGTCCAGGGGAGGAGGGGGTGGTTGCATCTCGCCAACCCCCCCTGGCTTGGCCTGGCCTCGCTCTCTGTGACTTTCGACTTGTCTGCACAGCGCTGCTTCTGCTCCTGTGCTGCGGAGTCGGCCGGCCGCCCAAGGGCTGGTTCTCTTTCGTTCGCCCGCCCGCTCCGTTCCTCGCTCGCTCTCACACGCCGTCGTCGCCGCCGCCGCTGCCCCATCCACGCCTAGAAGAATCCACCTCCATACATCACCGACCCGGTCCCAACCCACCAGCTAACTAAAAAATCCACCCCCCAAAACACACGACCTGTTCTCTCTCGCTCTTTACTGTTCCACTTCCCTCGACTCTTTTGTCCAGGTTGTTTGACCCGTTCTCCATCTCAACTTCCCTCATCAAATCTCTCGTCCCTCTCACTTCTCCTACATTTCCAACGTCCGTCGGTCCTCCGATCCTCTTCCTCGATCCTCCTTGCGCTCTATACCCGACAATGGCACTATAGGCTTCTAGTCACAGACGTTGTGACTTTAACGACTCCCTGGCCCGCCTCTGCGAGCCCTCTACGCACCAGCATGTCGAGTCGACCAAAGTCGATATTACAATCTCGCCCACCATGGATTCCACTCAGCAGCATCTCGTCCACCATCACCATCACCACCACGCCCATCGCCACCATCACAAGTCGCTGTCGCAACAGCAGTCGTCCACCTCCCTCTCGACGGCGAACCGCGGAACCCCGCCGTTGCACACGCACCTCCCTTCCTCCTCCTCCATGCCGCTGAGGACCGCCAACAGCACTCCCATGTCTTCTCCTGGGCTTTTCAGCCCCTCGGCTTCGCGACAAAACCTCGTCACGTCCGTTTCCGAGAACAACACACCTCCTGGGTATACCCAGAGTCCTCTGTTGCATCCGTTACAAATGCACAAAGTTCGAGAGTAAGCATCGTGAACTACCACGGATTTTTCACAGTCATGCTCAATTCCACCCCTCCCGCTCTCGCTTGGGCTGTTCGCCTGCAGCGGGGTGGGACGGGCAGGGAGCTTATCGTGGGGTCTTAATTTGCGAGATACTAACGCATTTGCCAATCATAGGACGCACAAAGCTCTTATCGACTCGGATACCATCACAGGCCGGAAGCTCATCAACCAATATGAAGTCATCGAAGAAATTGGTCGTGGGATGCACGGCAAAGTCAAGTTGGCTCGCAACTTGGAAACAAACGACAATGTCGCCATCAAGATCATCCCTCGCTTCTCGAAGAAGCGCCGCCTCGGCAAAGTCACAGCCATGTCGCCTCAAGACAAGACGAAAAAGGAAATCGCCATCCTCAAGAAGATTCGTCACCCGAACGTGGTAGCCCTGCTTGAGGTCATTGATGATCCGGAGCTCAAGAAGATCTATATGGTTCTTGAGCATGTGGAGTTGGGTGAAGTGGTCTGGCGCAAGAAGGGTCTCCCTCACATCTGCCTGTACGAACGACGGCGCATCGAGCGAGAAATGCGAGGCGAACCCCCGACTCCCGAGGAGGAACGTTATGAACGGTTCCTTGAGAACCGCCAAGCCCTCAAGCAAATAAAGCGAGCCAGGGCGGCGCTTGGTTATCACGGCCAAACCAATTATTGGAGCTTCGAGCACGGCGACGTCGACGAGCCCAGCACCAGCCTGGGTGCCCAATCTCGCGTATCATCGAGAGACGACTTCGCTATCAGCGATGAGCCGCCATCGAGACCCATCTCTCGTCAAGCCTCTTGCACCGAATCAAGAACCCACTCACGATCTCGTTCCGTCGTATCCTCAACCCGAGCAGTGGAGGATCCTGATGAGTTCCTTCAGTGGGAAGACGATAACGAGACACCAGGCGCTCTTCGATCCAACCACACATCGAGCGTCGCTCTGGACGGAACCATGTACGGTCCCTACGTCGACGAAGGTTTCCGTGGCCGCTCTCCCAGTATGGCCGACTCTATCATCTCGCACATGTCGTCTCTTGACTTCAACCCTCAATCACACGACCCTTTCTCAGACGACTTTTCTTACGTACCTTGCTTCACCTTCGACCAAGCCCGCTCTACCTTTAGAGATACCGTTTTGGGTCTAGAATATTTGCATTATCAGGGCGTTGTTCATCGAGATATCAAGCCGGCAAACCTTCTGTGGAGCAGGGAGCACCGCGTCAAGATCTCCGACTTTGGTGTATCCTACTTTGGTCGACCCATCCGTGATGGCGAGCCCGACGACACCGTTTCCGAATCAGAGGCAAAGGATTTCGATGATGATCTCGAACTCGCCAAGACGGTTGGAACTCCAGCCTTCTTTGCCCCTGAGCTTTGCTATACGGACTTGGACAAGGAACAACCCAAGGTTTCGGAGCAGATTGATGTTTGGTCTCTTGGAGTCACTCTCTACTGTCTGATCTATGCCCGAATTCCCTTCCTGGCAGAAGACGAATTCCAGATGTTCCGAAAGATTGCGACAGAGGAGGTGTATATTCCCAGGAAGCGTCTTATGCCGGTTCATCCGTCGACATCGCCGATTGCCACATCTCTTTACAAGCGTCAGAACATGCACCCCTATCGAGACGATAACGACTTGGCATACGAGGAAGTCGACAATCTCCTCATCGATCTCTTGCGCCAGATGCTCACCAAGAACCCCGAGAAGCGTATTCGACTACGAGACATCAAGCGACATCCCTGGGTAGTCCAGGACCTGATCGACCCCATCGGCTGGCTCGATGACACGGACCCTGCACGGCCCTCATCCGGTCGACGAATCCAGGTCAACGAGAGGGATGTGTCGGATGCAGTTGCACCGCTCACATTCCTTGAGCGAGCACGCTCTGTGGTCAAGAAGGCCGTTGGAAAGGTAATACACCCCCTGGTGGAGCGGAGTGATAGCAAAACTCGACGGAGAGCCGACAGTAGTGCCGCTAGCTCCGCCGGTGACAGTATGAGCATGTACAACAACGTGCCACCAGCGACTCCGCATCAGCAGTATCGCGACAACCGACGCAAAAGCATCCGCGCCGACGACTATTTCGCCAACGCTGTTCGAGAAGCTACTGCGAATTCGGATCACCCTCTCTCGGTCAGCCAGTCAATCAGCCCTCAACCAGAGTCCGTCGTCTATGACCCCCTAGCCACGGTGCTTCCCTCAAACGAGGCTCCTCGAGGACATGCCCACGCGCATAGCGAAAGTGAGTCTCAGAAAGAACCTGAGAAATCCAACTCGGCTGCATCTCTATGGCCTTTCCATCGTCATGCCCATAGTCATGGCCAGAGTAGCCATCACCACAGCAGGTCCAGCCATCACTTCCTCCACTTCGGCCCTCCAATGCCCATCTCTCAGACTACGCCTACCACTCCCAACTTTGCCCCATCCGATCACCCTGATGATTCTGGAGCTGAGACGATTCGAAAAGCGCGGGACATGGACTCTGCTGATGAGAGCTCTCGATCACGTTCAGTCGACCGTGGACTCTTTGCCAGCAATGACAAGCGTGCCGAAGCCAAGGTTGGTGTGAGCACAGCTGTCGCTCCAGGCAGCGTTCACAAGCCATCCCATCATAGGCGACCCATCAAATCTGTCGACCTGGGCAAGGGTGCACAGAACAAGCGGCTGGAGGCATCACTGCTTTCTGCATCGCTTGTGGCTGCCACTGGGTATCAACATGGCCAACCTTTGATTGACCCCAGCTATTACGGTGAAGCCCGACCTTCGACCAAGACAAGGCCCCCAGCCGCCCAGAGGGTCGACAGTGCGCCGGTAACTCGATCGTCACCGCCTCGCCACTCAGAGGAACTCTGCATGCGGCGAATCGAGCGGACCAAGGCCGACCCTGTTAGCTTCTCGTGCCCACCTTCGCCTATCCAGGAAGAATGGAACCGGAACCAGTCCCTGCCCCGCGCAGAGACGATGCCCACGACCAAATCGTCGAGTGTAGACTCGATGGAAGCTCTCGGTACCCCTTCGACTAGCCCAAGCGAAGTGACCAGCCCCGTGTCAGCGCAGCCTTCGACCGCCAGCACATCGGAGCGGATGCTGGTGTTCCAGTCCGACCCCTCACTACCAGCCCTGCTCAGTGGAGCTAGCTCCGTGTCGGCAGATATGGAGGCAGAACTCCTGGGCAAGCCAGGTATCGTGAGCGCTCACCCAAATCTGCTCGAGACAACCGATAGCCTCACACCACCGGCTCTTAACAAGGAGCCCGCGGCTGGCTTCCCGATCGACCAGGTTTTTGGTAACGCTCCTGCTATGGAGAGCGGCCCACTGGCTGTTCACCTGGATGGAAGCACCCGTGACTCGGTGACAAGCACCCCTGTCGCCCGACCTGTGGAAGACGACTTTGACGACGATGGCAGTGACGATGGAATCCTATTGATGGCCAAGACCAAGAAGAAGTCAGTACCATCGTCGTCTGGGGTTCCTCGTCCTCCAGCCTTTAACCCTCGGAGACGAGACACCAACATCAGCATTGCTAGCACCGAGACTGCCAAGAAGGTACCGACCTCTATGCACGGCGACGAGTGGATGTCACACTATGAATGATGATACCCTTCCCCACTCTGTAACGAGATTTGTCAAGTTTTATTGTCGCCACATATCTCTATCAGACGGCGGACGAGCGTTGCAAGACGTTCTCGTCGGTCAAGTTGCATCTGTGGCCTTTGGTTCCAGAAGACATGGAGACATGCAACAACACACATACATACACTGCCTGCGATTGCATCAAGTGTTTTCTTCTTCTTCTTATTGTTACTAGACCATGGTTGCTTTCCCAGAGAGGGACTGCTGCATATTTCTTTTTCTCTTGTTCCTTTTTTTGACATATCACGGGCGGTTCGGTTGCTCTCGACATATTACCCCCTTTTGTACTGGGTCTGGAGAAGTCTTCTGGTGGATTGAAGACAATGGACGGATACGTGGATGAAGCTTCGATGAGAATAATGATGGGTCACGAGCTGGGTTCAACGACGGAGATGAGCAGATGATGGCATGTGTCCAACGGGTAGCCTAAGCTCAAGGTTGATGCGATGCGAGGTCATTCACGGGATAGGACGGAGGCGGCTTTTACTTTGTTATAAACGGGATTACAAAGAATGATAGCATTTCTTTGATGGGGCTAGCTAGGTATTCATTAGTTAGTGGCTTTGGGCGTTGGCCTGCCTTTCCCACGGGATTGGCAAGGAGCTCTTGGGTGCATTTGCATAGGAACTGGGAGGAGTAGCGTCTCTTTACTGATTGCTCTCCTGTCCCCTTTTGGTGGGATGGGATGGAGATGGTGGGAAGCGATATCACTACAAAGATGAAGATGAATCAAGAAGCGACAGCGAGTTGACTGTCAACATGTGGCCTCCAAATGTGAAGTGAAGTTTTCTTTTATGCCAAGTTGATGATCTGAGGGATGTCCCTATGTATTAAGGCTCTCATACCCAAAGGATAGATCAAGAGTCCAGCCAGGGAAATGTGGTTATCAGCATGAAGCTCTCATGCTCAATGCCTTATAAAACAGTAGTCACATCAAATGGGTTTTATAAATGTATCTATATTGATACTCTGCTTTGAAAAGTGTATTGATTAATTAGGTCAAGTTTTGACTTGACGCTGAATGCATTGCATTGGTATCTAAGAGAAAAAGATTACTTGCTGAGCACTGACGAGATGCCCGCCACAACAAATGCCAAACAACACACAAAGAAAGCCCCAACGATGTTGATGGCCCCTGTAGGAGGAGCAGGCTGCTTCTTTGAGACAATATCGCCCACAATGTCGTCAAGTCGCTGAGCCATCTGCTCCCGTCCAAAGAGTTCCTTAACCCTCACAGCGCCCTTATCTCCCATAGCCTCCACCTCATCATCACCCATACGCAAAACCTCACGTACAACCTCTGCCCAAGCATCCACATCCTCTGGCGAACGCAACCAGCCCGTCTCACCATCAACGACAGTCTCAACGGGACCACCCGAGTTGGCAGCCAAAACAGGTGTTTTCGATAACATGGCTTCGAGAGGAACAATACCAAAGTGTTCGTTGGCGGGGGTGTAGAGGAGAACGCGGGCGGACCGGAGGAGAGCGTTCTTGAGTGAACTTGGGATGGAGAGGAGGAAGAGGACGGGGATGTCGGCTGGCGCTGAGAGGGCTGTGATGAGTGTCTTTGCTGTGAGGTGTTGAAGTGAGAGGGATGTTGCGAGGGTCTCGAGTTCGGCGTGGTATTGAACGTTTTCGGAGACGCGGTGATCGTAGCCACCTGAGATTATCAGCATTAGACATGATAAAGGGTAGTTTAGTTGTGTGACTTTACCTGCTAGAATGAGTCTGCAACCCTTGCGCTCAGCCTCAGGAATGGCAGCAAAGGCCTTGATAGCAAGCCCAATATCCTTCTTCCTCTCAAAACGATTAATACTCAGAATAATCTTTTCACCCTTGAAAACAACACCCTCATCCTCTTCCTCCTCCTCCTTTGCCTCGACGTCGACGCAAGGGTACACGACAACAGTCTCAACATGCTTCTTTAAATCCGGCCACGTCCTTTCGACAACACCCTTTGTAAAACCAGAGTTTACAGCCACAGCGCTAGAATAGCCCATAGACCACTCTTCGATCCAATCAAATGGTCGTCTGTATAGACGCTTGATAATCGACTCGCGACCTCGGGCGAGGAGGAGATCGGGAAAGTGGCAGTAGAAGAGGATGGGGACTGTTGGATCGAGGTAGCGGAGTAGAGGTAGGCCGGCGGAGAGTTGATCGACGATAAAGGCTTGAGGTTTAAGATCGCGTAGTTCGCCAGAGAGTGTGATTTGAAGGATGAGGTGGATGTGACGGAGGATTGCGCAGAGGATTGTAAGGCGGGAGAGGATTGACATTGGGATTAGCCAATTACCTCGAACACGAACGTCGAGAGTTCCTAGAAATGATTAGTTACTGGATCTGTCAAGTGGAAGAGAAAGGGTTATGATATACCATCGCGACACTCTTCAAAGCAATGCTTAGGATCACAGTGATTCGTAAAGATGACAACACCATGTCCTCTTTCCTGAAGTCCGACTGCAGCATCGACGACAAGACGCTCAGCGCCTCCGATGCCTAGATCAGGATGGAAAAAGACGATGGCGGGCTTCTTCTGATCTGCCATCTTTTGTTCAAGGGAGCGTGTGTGTGGTGGTGTTTGATGGTGGGGGGACACGCTATTCAGGAGCTTGGAGGTGGAAGAAGAGAGCTGTGGGGGGAAAGGCATGTGATTGGTTGGAGATGAGAGAGGTACGTATTCTGTCATGGGAAGTGGGGCGGGGAATTCTCATCATGAGCATGCAGGTTCGTTTACCCCAGGATCCATCTTGGCAGCTGATAATGACATTCACATGCAAAACCAGTTGAACACGACGAGAAAAAGAAGGACAAGGGTAGACCAGAGCAATACTTACCGTGTAATAAATATACACAATGATTAATTTATCCTCTAGTCTAGCACATGACCCACATCAAACCGAGATCAAAACCCAACCAGTCTTTACCCCCCCGACTCAGCCGCGGAGCCGAGGTTCCCCATGTTCCATCCCAAGCCTTATAGAACGAACCTTGACGACTTCCCTCACCTTTCAAACCTCAACTTCATCAAACTTGTTCATCAAAAAATGTCCCTCTTCACACTCCAAATCCCAAAATGCGGCCCTCACGTAGGCGGAACTCTAACATGCACCGAACCCGAACCAAAAGTGTACCTGCTCACTCTTACGTCGCCGCCTGATAACCGTCTCACTGAGCCTGTTCTCAAGGCTTTTCTTAACGCTCTTGATATTCTCGAGTTTGGATATCCTCACGGCGTCGTCATCACCACTTCTGGAATTCCAAAGTTTTATAGCAATGGTCTTGACTTGGAACATGCTGTTGCTACGGATGGGTTTTGGCATCTTCTCTATGACGTCTGGAGACGTTTCCTAACGTACTTACTTTCCTTCTACCTTTCTCTCATCAACCCATCACTAACAAAAACCAAGATATCCAATGCCAACAGTAGCTTTTCTAAACGGCCACGCCTTCGCAGGAGGCCTAATGCTAGCAACAGCCCAAGACTACCGCCTAGCCCCAACCCCCCGCGGTTTCCTCTGCCTAAACGAGCTCCTCTTCGGGGCCCCCCTCAAACCCGCCATGTCAGCCCTCTTCCGCCACAAAGTCCCCTCGACAACCTACCGCAGCCTAGTCCTCGAAGCAAAGCGTTTTCCCGGTGAGGAAGCAGTAGCGGCTGGACTAGCTGATGGTGTTGTGAAGGGGTTGGAGGATGTGTTGGCGTTTGTTAGGGAGAAGGAGTTGGTGGAAAAGTGCAAGTCGGGTGTTTATGGTGTTCTCAAGGCCGAGATGCATAGTGAGCTTTTGGAGTTTCTCAAGAGTCCTGGTAGGGAGGCGCATGAGAAGAGGTTTGATGATGCTCAGACGGGTGAAGATGAGAGAAAGGAGTTTGGAAAGGTTTGGTATGAGCAGTGGCTTAAGGAGACCAAGGCAAAGCTTTAGACAGGACACACACTCCATGTAACCATATAGAGTTGAATCTTTTATTTCATTTTTTCCCCCTTGTATTCCTCTGCTCTAAAGGATGCATAGTATCTCTGGTGTATACCTTTCGTGTATGCCCGCTAAGAAACGACATCGCTTTTATTCAAGCCAAAAAAAAAAGAGACAACCTCGCTTCGAGCAGGAAAAAACGCCTTTCCCTTCGTTTCAAAAAAAATCCAGAAACCCTGCCTGTCTGCCTGCCATACCAAATTGACAAAATATGTAAACGCCGCAATGCTTCAACTCCCCTGTCGAGATGTGCAGAGTTGCACCTCGTCCAGTGGGTGGGTATCATGGCCCTATGAGACGCAAACTCCAAATCCTGTCCTTTGTCCAATCCAATGTTTCCAACTTCCTTTACTCCTCTCTTCAAGCCTGTTCTTCACTCGGCTGTGTCTCTACCGCAGTCTCGCTCCCAGTCTCGCCGAGTGATGCTGTAGTAGGCTTGCTTCGCCCCGAATCACCATCTCTCGCCGCCAACATATCCTTCTCCGCCTGGATCGCCTTCTCTCTTCGCTGCTCCACATCATCTCGTCGAACTACCTTTCGCAATGCTTCGCTGGCTTGGATCAAGCCATCAATGCTGATAGCATGCTCCGTCATCTGGTGGCTGATGTACGTGTACACTCCGGCAGGCGTGTTGCACTGTAAAAGATTCCCTTCGTTGAGCTTGAGTAGTGCCAGGGCTACTTGGAAGAGGAATGTGCTGCCGTCGTTAGTGCAGAGGACCACATCCCACAACCGGAACAGAGCCTCGGCGCTCAGGCAGTCTGTAAACACGGAAAGGAACCACTGGAATGTCAACGCCTCGAGCTCAATAGACAACGAGTCCAGATGCGCCGAGAGCTTGGGAAGCACCGACGCAACGTACTGTCGCAGAACCTGCTGGTCCGCACGGGAAGCCAGAAGCGAGTGGTCGTAGTATCCATGCGGCAGGATGTTCTCAATGATGGACGCCAGAATCCAAAAGGCATCCTCGGCAGACGGCATCATGAGCAAAAGGTTGGCGGCAATGAGGTTCATTCCTTGGCAATAACCAACATCCTTGTTTCGCCTGGCATACGCGACAAGAACCTCGTTAAGCTTCTTGACCCCTGGGCCCTTGCGGAAGAAGATGTTGTCCGTCAGTGTTCGATTGATGTCCATCTTAATCTGGCTGACAACAACAGCGTCGTCATCCTCGCCACTTTGGGCTACCAGGTCTTCGTAGTAGCCAGGAACACGTAGAGCCGCAGCTCCCGAGCACTCGGACCACACTTTGGCTCGATACGCAACGGGAATGCCACCCAGCACCAGGTTCTTGAATTCGTTCCACTTGGCTCTTCCCACCTTGCCCTTGTTGCCCAGATCTGAGACTCCAATCATTTCCCCATCGGCAACGCGCGTCTCGGGCAAAATCATAGCAGGCTGTTCATAGCGAGCCTCGGCAGCCGACTTGGCAGCAGCGATAGCAGCCTCACCATCGCGACGACGCTCAGCGCGCACTTTTCGGAGAAAGTCGTTCCATCGAACCGTCTTTTCGCGCTGGAGAGAATCGTGCAGTTCGCTGAGTTGCTGTAGCAAAAGCTTGACAGGCTCGGTGTCGTCCTTGGCGAGGGCAACTGACGACTCAGGTTGTGATACCTGTGGCGTTTCGTTGTCAACAGCCGTTGTCGTGCTAGCCGAAGGAATGAGTCCAGAGTTGGTAGAAACAATAGCGGGCTTGGCTGGTTCGCTAGTCTGAGACTGTGGCTCGGGCGTCTGGGTTCCCTCCATCACCTCTAGTGATACGGCGATGCTTGGCGTATGGCTTAGTAGCTCTGTGGGAAACGTCGCGATCTTGAGGTAATCCTGCCATCTCTTCGACTTGCCATCCTCTGCGTTCCGCTCTTCCAAACTGCTCGGGCTCTCTGGGCGTCCGTCGCTTGAAACACTATGTTTGGGGCTAGGAAGGTCCTCGAAAGAGCTGGGAGAAATGCCGGTGCGTCCATTGTGTAGCATCTCAGTGCGGCTGCCCTTTCGCAAGTGCCGCGCCGTCTGAGCTGCTTCACGCTGTCGCTTCTTGCGTCGTTGGTCATAGATGAAGCCGAATCGATCTGTCAGATATTCGCTGTTTGGAAAGTTGTTGTAAATATGCGTCAGAGTCGGGGGCTGCGACTCTGGGGATCGAATGGCGTCCATCTCGACAGGTCCATAACTCTCTTGTCGCGCAGATAGGTTAGTTGGGGGACTACCGCGCAAGCTATCCCATCCATCCTGCGCCTGCCCCCTCGCTCCCTGAGCAGATGGTGCAGGAGTAGATCGTCGCATCGCCATCAACGCCTTGGGGCCTCCAGCGACTGATACTGCTCGGGGCTGACCAGTCCGGTTGCTCGCACTAGAAGCAGCTCGGAGAGACCCTGCATTGGTAGAAGTGCTCACAGCGCGACCTCGAGACTCAGCCTCACGCCCGCTTATGGCACCGCCAGCTACCAGCCGCAGGGCCATGCTTGCCAGCGAAGATGATGCTTTGCGCTCGCCGGGGGTGCCAGACTGGATGCTCGATGCCCTGCTAGGGGTTCGCACAGATTGCGCCTCGGGTGGGCTGAAGAGATCGTCCTGAAGTGTTGGTCGTCGGTCCATGCTAGAGTGTGACCGTATCACAGTTGCCGGGTTGACTCCCTCGCCATTTACGCTGTTGGTCCGACTCGCTCGTTTCGCGGTCCCCGAGCCCCAGAGATATTCCTTCCACCCCTTCAGCGTACCCTTTCCGGTCTCGGTGCTGCTGCTGATCGACTGGCTGCTGGCCCGGATGGTGGAGCTCTTGGTGCCTGTCTCGCCGTAGGCAGTAGCGACAACTGTATCCTGCATCGCGTCGCTCATGAGGTCGCTCAAGCCACTATCTTCCTTCTCCAGACCTTTTCCGGGGCCGCGTAGGTCAGCTTCCACGGCTCTTAGCCGTGTCTCGAGATCCAGGTTGGAGAGGCCGCATTCTCTAATTATCTTGCGCAGAGCACGTTCTCGCTCATCGGCGCGTCGTCGCATGGAAGAAATCTGTGCATCTCTTTGAGCAAGATCCTCTGAAATCTGCCTAATCAGACCAATGGCGCCGTGTCTGGAAATCAAACGTTGAATGTGTTCGTCATCGGCCTGGTGGAGGGAACCGGGGACCTTGCGCATCAGCGGGGCATCTTCGAATAAAGCGCTCCTCGCACGTGAATCTGCAGTGAGGTTGTCAACGATGGAGGTGCGGCCAGAGGCAGGCACGGCCTTGGGGGCAAGCGTGTCGTCAGTGCTGGGCGGCTTGCTGTTGGACTTGGCCCAGGTCGGCTCCTCGAAGCGGTCGTTGCTTGGTGTCTCGGGCGAGAAGCTGGGGAAGCTCGTAAGCGACTTGTCACTAGCAGCAATGCTGCTAGCAGAGCTGCCAGCCTGACTGAGACGCTTGCGGCCGCGGGGACCTCGAACGGTGGCACTGCGATTGCTACGGGAGCTGCGATGGGAAGCGTGCGAGGTGCTACTATGCTGGGAGACGGACCGCTGGAGGGGCGACGGTGGTGATGCGTCGGCCGCTTCCATGGCCGTCGCCATAGCTAGGCCGGGGGGTCAGCGGTATCTGAGGGTGAATTTGTGTCGACGTAGAGTTGTATCGATCGATTGTGATTTTGCTGCTGGTAAACAAGGTTGAGTAAAGTTGAAGGGGAAGAAGGGGAAGAGATGGAAGCGAGAGAGAACGAGCGAGGGCAAGAAAGCAAGCAATCAAGCAATCAAAGGGTGTGTGAGGTTTGAGGGGGTGTGTGCGATCGGAGGGAGAGCTCCCACCCACCAACCGAGGGGCAAGTACCGAAAGTAGAAAGTACAGCAGGTAGGTACCTCCTGGCGTCAGCCTGTGACTGATATGACTTTTGTTTTGATAGCACAACGTAGGCGAAGCGAATAAGGAAGAAGCGAAGGGATTTCAGGTCCGATGAGTAGGTAGTTGAATCAAGAAAAAGAATAATTCCTTACAAACAGAAGCAGCATCAAAAGCAGCAAAATCTCTCATCAGTTTCCTTCCGTTGGGTTTGTTGTCCATGTCGTAAAATTACCCCAAGATGAAGCAAGAGTCAGTTACGACAAACCCCGGTCCGTCAAGGTATGTACCTCTTAAAGTGCGTTTGTGCCCTAGCGATTGGCCCTCGTCATGTTCCATTTTTTTTTTCTGCCAAGGCATGGGGGGATGCGTTGGCCCGTGACGACCTCTCCTGCGACGGACAGAGAAGAAATGCGATTAGCGACCCCTGCCAGAACCTGTGAAATTGCCCGCCCTGAACTATTACCGTACCTAACCTACTGTACCGCTCGCCTGGCGCCGGCTCCACGGTTGGGTTTCTTTCTTAGGACACGCGCCCAACGGGGGGGTTACCCCCAAAGCCAAGCCCAAGTCCCACGGCCCTAGAAGCTTGATGAAGAAGCTCCGTTGCGGTTCAAAGAAGGGATAAGTTGCTGGGTAGGGCTAGTAGCATCTCCTATCCACCCCAAATTACTCCAGCCTTATGACCGAGATGCTCATCTCTTGCAAATGTTGTCCCCCTGGGTTACGTCTGGCCAACTGCAAGAGAATTCCATTCTTAAAAAGAAACGTCGACTTTTTTTTTACCGCTCGATTCCAGAACTTCTCTCTGTACACGCCCCCTCCCCTTCTGAGTGGTTGCTTTTTCCTACTTTTCTTTTTTTGTTTCCTGTCTCACCCAGTGCCGAAGGATAACGAAAAAAAAAAACCTTTTCATGAAAATTCTTACAAGGGATAAAAAAGAAAAGAAATATAAATTTTTGTTCAATTTTTTCGTGGTCATACGATAATTTTTCGTCATGTTGCCTATATCCGTTCAAGCCGTGAATACAACGCAACCCATTGACACTGGCACCAGTCGATCCATTGATGGATCCAATCTCATGCAAAAGGCTTCAACTTCAACAAATGATCGACTGCGTATCTCTGACGTCGGTGCGGCTACGACGTGATCAGCGTGACTTCATCCTGCAGCCAGAGGACGCGCTTGCACATGGTACCCTTGAGTCTCACCTCACGGGCTCTCCATGAACCATGCCCATGTCTATCCATGTCAATGTCCTGCCTATCGTCGCCCTGGCCATCATCCGCATAACACACATCCCTTGTCAATGCGACTAATTACAGCACTAGAGGTAAAATCAATAGAATGGAATGAATCATCTCTCTCATGTCTGTTGTATTCATACAACTCAGGTATGCAGCATAATTACTCATAATAATCAAAACCATTTATCCGTGTCCTGTCCTTTCCTGTCCTTTCCTTTCCTTACTCCAGCCAGAAACCATCCATTCTGGTGATGCCGTGTCCGTTCCCGTTCGCCAATTTCCTCTCCCTTTCTCAAACCCTTGCTCAACACTCTTTGGTTCGCTTCATTATCATCTATCAGAAAAAAGACCACAAAATTCCACAAACGCCATAAATATGCATAACTCAAGACACGTCCTCCTCATCATGCGCACTCACACATTGCAATGAATGAATGCTCATGCATGCACTTGCTCTGCCTCACGCAAAGCTGTCTTCTGCGTTCCACCGGCTGCTTCTCAACGTGTCAATCCCGTGATTCGTCTCAGGTTCACTCGCCGCATCCTTGCAGCTTGGAGCCTCGTCGCCGACAAGTGTCTCGTCTGGTAGCAGACCCTCGGCCACCAGCGTCTGAAACACCCCATCCTTGGCCAGAACCACCTCTCGGTTGATGGCAAGACCATCCAGCTTTCGTAATCTCTTGCAGCTTGCCACAAACACGATCTGGTGCAACCTTCGCCTCAACTTGGTCATTTCATCCAGTCGCTTAGCAAACAGCTCGTCCCGCTCGACCTCGGCGTCGGGGAGCACGAACGGATCTACAGCTTCGTTGCGATCCCTGGAAACCATCACCTGCATTGAGGGGTAGAACCCAATTGTGACTGGGTTATCCCTCAGGTCGAGTTGCGTGAGATGGGGGAACTCGATGAGCAACTCAGTCACCATGGTAGAGTCGGCAAGTCGGTTGCCAGCCACCAAGAGCTTCTTCAACCGGGGAATGAAGCGCAGCGGCTCCAGGTCACGGATCGCGTTGAAGTTGATGTTCAACGTCCGGAGGTTAGGCATCAGCTGGCCCAGGTTGTCTGGGAGTGCTTGGAGGCCGCAGTTTGCCAACTCCAAAAGTTGAAGGTTGAGAAAGTCGACCGTCGGCTCAAACGAGCCCAGGTAGTTCCCGGAAAGGAAGAGCTTTCGGACCTCATAGGCCTCAGACAAGAAGCTGAGATCGAGCGATTGCTCACCGTATTGCTCTCTGAGGCTCAGGCTGTCAAGTCGTCGAGCTCGATTGAAGCCCGCCAGGTCGACAAGACGATTGCGATCAGCATGCAGTGAATGTAGGTTGGGCAAATTGCTGATATCCAAGGAGGTGAGTCTGTTGTCACTGAGATCCAGTTGACGAAGCCCTTTGACGTCTACTGCCACCGTGAAGCTTTCGAGGCTGTTCTTGGAGAGTCTAAGTCGCACCAGCGCCGGTGCAAGCTCCAGGTTGCGGACAGACGAGATTTGGTTGCCGCCCAGATCAAGCTCAGTAAGGCGCTCCATCTTAACTAGCGCAAAGTCGACTTCCTCAATCAGGTTATCCCGAGCTCGAAGACTAAGAAGTCCATCGTGGGTATCAAGTCCATCGAGGCTTGTCAGTTGGTTGTTGTCAGCCTTGATGCTTCGCAAGTGCACCAGGCCCTTGAGTGCCGACAGGCTCTTGACCTCGTTGCCGGAAATATCCACATATTGAAGGTTCAGCAAGTGATCCCACGATGTCAACTCAGTGAGCAAATTTTGTGACACCTTGAGCTGACGCACGCTTGATGGCACACCATCCAGATGTCCCAGCGTGTTCTTGGAAGCATCCAAAGTCACCAGCTTGCCGCAGAATTGATCAAGCATGTGAAGGCTCCCCAGGCGCTTCTCATGCAGATCCAAGTCTGTAATGTCCTCCCAGTACGGCTCATAAGGCTCAACCTCACTAAGCTTGTCCACAAGTTCCCGTATCGTCATAGACATGACCTTCTTAGAGCCATCACCGGTTGCCATGTGTCGACGTCCCATAACGTAGCTGACCTCAAAGCCAAACGACTGATCCGAGTTGTTGAGGGTAAACTCAGACAAGGGGCTGAGGGAGAGCTTTCCAACGTTTTGCCCGACAAGGGCGCTATCATCCGGAGGAACTGACAGCAGGTTGTTGCGCGGTGTATGATTCACGATGAAGCTGAGGCTAGCACGACGACCATCGGGTGTCTTATGGCTGATGACGCTCGTCTCACCAATGATGCTGATCTGTCGTTGTTCGTCGGTCGGGACTTCAATCGTGCTCTCTTCATCCTGCTCGTCAATGCGCGACACAGGTCTCGGAATGAAAGCTGGGCCGCTAGAAGCAACACTTCGCGACACAGCGCGGTTACTGCGCACTGAACCTTGGCCACCATTCTTGAGGGCTGACTTGCCAATGCTGGGATAACCTGGCGATTTCTTGGGGGTCGGGTTGGAGCTGAGATGTCCCTCGGGCATCTCTGGGTCGTCTTCCAGAGTGTCCAAGTCTTCTGCCACCACGTCCTGGATAACGGATGCCACTGGCGAGGAAAATGTGATAGTTAGATTGCGCCTCTTTGTGGTAGTCGAGGGCGTGTTGCTGGCCTGGTCGTAATGAATGTCGGTCGAGCCTTCAACCGACTCATTCAATTCCAGCTCAGAATCTTCCATAACACGAGCATCCAGCTTCTGAAACTCTTCTCGAGCGAGACTTGCCACATTCGGGCTGAGCTGTCCATCGGGAGACAAGGTCGTGTAGCCCCGACTAGACCGAGGTCGTGGTGCCCTGGAAGGACTCACTGGTGACCTCGCCTGGCTTGGGCTACCTGCTGCGTCCGTTTTCTTAGCTGTGGTCAACTGCAGGTTTTGCATCTCCCTTGTTAGGTCAACAGAGAGGTCCGGAATGCTGGCGAACGGGTCATCCTCGCTGTCAGAGGGCAGGATGTTGCTAGACCGGCGACGAGTTGGTGTTTCCTTCTTCTTGATCCAAATGTTATTCTGCTTGTCCAGATACATGCTGCCAACTCGATCTGGGATGAGATGTGACACGCTTTCCGGCATTATGGTCTTGCGCGTGTCAGAGCCACGAGAAGATCCTGTCGGATATGACCTGTTGGTAGAAGCCGCCGAGGAATGAGAATTGTAGTTTCGTGTTGGGCTTGGAGGCGTGCCGTTGTGAGCAGGGTTGAAGGACAACCGAATGTTAGGCGGGTCGCTAATGGCCTCGTCGTCGGTAGTATATGGAACATCTGATCTGGTGCGCGAGTTCTCGTCAATCTGACGTTCAATCTCCAAAGCAGCGCGGATCGCATCCTGTGCGAGGCCCATAGATCGCATGGATGAGGAGATGATATCTCCCATGTCGCTCAGTTCCTGATACTTTTTCAATCGGTTAATGAGCTCAGGGTCTTCTTGACGCTGGGGAAGTCTCGACACAGGTCTACCCTCACGGCTGGGAGGTCGGGACAGAGGCTCCCCCGTGGATTGGTATGAGGAGTCAGGGTCCTCAGCAGAGGGTGTACCCTCGGCTTCTGATTCCTCCACACTTGACAAGACAGGCGGCTTCACCTGGTTGCGGATCATGGCCATGATCTGGGCAGCCTGGTCAACAAAGTCCTGAGTCCTAATCGACGGCTTCCGGTCTGTCTCGCCAAGAGCGTCACTAGCCATGCTCTCGTTCTGGAGTGTCCGGATTGGGGACTTCTTCGGCAGTTGCCGGGCATCGCCGTCCTCGGAGTTGGCCACTGGGCTTTGATCACTGCGTTGTGATGATCCTCGACTCGGTGTAGGGCTACGAGGTCGAAGAATGGTTCTCATAGCAAGAACGCTTGGATTCGCCAATTGGAAGTCTCCAGGTCGAGCATCCTTACGCTTCTTCCCCATGGCCGATTGCATGTCGCGAGATGCCGATTCTACGCCCTCCAGCCAATCTTCACGACCAAAGGCGATGTCGGAACGGTGAAGTGTGCGTCGACGCTTGGGCGTAGGATCTTTAGACGGTGAGGTCCGCGGCCTCTTGCCCTCTGAGCCAGAGTCACGTTTCGGAGTACCGGCATTGTCTGGACCACCCTTTGCCGGACTGAGATTCTTTCGAATCACGCTAGAGGTCGAAAATGTTCGGTGGTGTTTGCTGCTAGACGAAGACAAGGACTTGTTTCGTCGTCTGCGAACAAGGAGCTCAGAATCCTCTCCCGGAGACTCTGGGTACTGGAATAGTGGCTCGACGGGGTGTGACGAGAGAGGGTGAGGAGCGGCGTTCTCTTTATCCGAGTAGGGGGACCCTGCTTGTGAGACATAGGAAATGTCCTCACTGAATTCGTATCCTTCGAGATCATCTCCACCAAACTGGCTTACCGACCTCAAACCAGGGGTCCGATGGGGTGGTACCGCAGGACTTGAGTCTGCCATAGGACCTTGGTAAATTGGAGAGCTCTCTTGACCTGCTTGAGCAGGCGAGCCGAGAGACTGCCGGGAAGGGGTTGCAGACATTCCTTCCTCGAATTGGCTGATTCGTCGGAGGAGTGTCTGGTTGGTAAAGGTGTCGTAAGGTCCGAACAGCTTCAGAGGGCTTGTAGCCGACGACGGCCTGTGTCCAGAAGCGATCTCCCGCTTATCGGGGCTGGGGAAAGGTGCCCGAGGCATGGAAGGGCTCAGGTTAAAATAATCGGATTGGTATGGGTTGGTGACATTCGTCCGGACAGAGGGGAATTGCTTAGGAGTGCTGGCCTGCAGAGACTCTTCGGGAAGCATTCCACTCGTATCAACACCCAGGCCAGGGCTCAGGTCGCGATAACGGAAAGAGCCCTCCCCGGATCGACCTCCTCTCTGTAAATTCAGAAAGCCTCCTCTGCGTGCGTATTCCTCCGTGTTCTCCACAGAGCCAGATGCGTCCTCGTCAGTCTTATCGAATCCTGTCTGGGGATCAACATTGGGATCTAGCAACATCTGGTTGATGCGTAGAGCCTCCAGTTTCTGCTTCAATGTGTCGGCTGGCAATTCGATAGGCGCAAAGTCCATCTTGCCATCCCTATCACTCTGCTTGCCGATGAGGATCGGGCTAAAGTCCTCATTGCGAATCACGCTCTGGCCGCTCATTTTTCGAACGCTGCCATCCTCATCCTGAGTGGCACTCAAGCAGCTTTCGTCTCGGTAAATATCATCTCGTTGTCGTGAAGGTGTCTCGTCATCTCTTGGGCTGAGTTGGCTCGAGGCCATGGAATCCTCCACGTTGAGCTTGTACTTGATTTCCCTCTTCGCCCTCCTGGGACTTGGGCTCGGTGTGACTTCGTTGGGATATACTGGTTCTTCGTCCTCAAGTTCGTCCAGCTCGTCCAAGGCGTCCAGACCGGCGTCGACGTCGTTCCCCGCGGTGCGTTGGGGGTAGGAGGGCGGGCTGGACGGCATGACTGAAGACTCAGGTTCGGGTTGCGACTCGTCATCTCCATGGTCTTCGGGGGCGGATGGTGGTTTGAACATGTCTTGAAGACCCGTCGCAGCAGAGCAAAAGAGGTCGCGCTGCTCTCCGTATTGGACGTCCCCGTACACTAGACGTCGCTTCCACTCTGGTGTATCCTGGGGCTTTCCTGGTGACGACTTATGTTGCACCGTGTTATGAACAACAGAACCACTTGTGGATGCAGAGACTGATCTGCTAGCGTATCTTCCGCGCCCAAACTTGAACTCTTGCGACGGCTTGGTAATTCGAAGGCTGGAGACGTTGATATCATTCGGGGTTCGCTCGCTGAGGACATTGGCACTGGTATCGTGGGGATGTGCCAATTGAGGACGCGGACCAAACGTTCTACGTGGTATCCGACTCGGTGTCTCTTTTGGCTTGTTCTTGGGGGAGTCGGTGTCTTTGAGAGGAGGAAGTTGGACAGCTGATGCGTCAGATCCGACTTGAGAGGGCCAGTCCTCGGACAAGGAGTCCAACCAAGCGTGCTCCATGGCGACGCCTAAACGAGTAATTCTAGACAAGAATTATCAATGCGACTCCATAAACTAAACAAGAAGAAATGCGATCGACTGCGGGGTCGCAAAGCTCAATGTTGTTTATGCGTCGCGACGTGTGTGTACTCGACCAGGCGGGAGGGTGGTAGTGGGATAGTGAAATGAAGATGTATTAAAACACGAGCGAATGGTAGGGATTCAAGAGGTAGCCATGAGGTCTGAACAAGATATCAAACAGAAAGAACCATGTGGGAGTCAAGGTCGCGAGGCGATGTTGCGCGTATCCTTGAACTTAGAGTCTGGAATAAACGAATAAACAAGACAGGGGTGTTGATTGGGGTTCGATTGGTTGCCGTGTCAACGCTTTAGGATTCCTCCTGCAGATCACGTGCTAGGTCACGATTTCCTTGTATCTAGCTCTCTGCGCGCATTCGATCTGAGCAAACGGTCGTCAAAAGTCCCAACGTCACCTTTTCGAGTGTCCAGGACATCATCTACGACATATTCAACTTCATTCAACTTCTTTTGCCTGTCATCGAGGCGGCGTGCCGACTTTCACGAAACCACTTTACGCGCTCTCACGTGAGAAACGCGGGGCGCGTCTCCTCTGGAGACGGCGTGAAAATCAATCAACGGCCAAGCATACACCACAACGCACTGGTGACGATAAATGCGGGCCGATCAACCGAGATAACGACGTTTTGCGCCTCCTGGAACCCTACCGACTTATTTATGTACTTATTCAGGACGACGACCTTTGACATCGAGGGCGATACCCTCTGACGACGACATCATGCAGCGCGTCGATCCATCAGCCGATGAGCTGTCGTTAGAATGGGGGGAGGATACAATCTACTGCGAAGCGACATGCGCCCCCGAGGATGTTTTTTATGAGGGATCAGACGACGAGGATTACGATGATCCAATCTCGCGGAAACTACGATACGAAGAAGCTGGACAGCGATACCTCGACGGAAAGACACCTTTCCTCATCACAGCATCACTAAAGGGCCCGTTCGATTCAAAATCTGGCCGATGGGTGAACCCATGGCGATCCAAACACCGCACATCCGGGACATCGCAAGGAGTACGGACATCACCAGGCAAATTATTGAGATCGGCACAAGTAAGGCGCAATGTGTCAATCCCGGAGACCATCCTCACAGCACCAGGCGACAGCCTCGAGTGTCATTTGCCAAGCCCCGAGAGTCTCAAACAGGCTTCAGTTGCAGGAGGGCATGCATACATGGAGGAAGATGATCTAGCAAAGGTCCAAGAGTGGAGGGCAGCGATAGAACCTGGAGATGCAGCAAGAGATCGGTTCTGGACATCAACACCACGGTCCTCATTGTCAGCGAGAAAGAGGAAAGCGAAGGGATCTTCATGGCTAAAGCATTTAGCCACCAAACGACGACGTACCGATATCATGGAATCCGGGTCTGTCAACACTCCTGTTCCACGACGAGCACATCCCATCACCATTGTCAACAATCAGAATGAGTATGGTGATGCGCCGACCACATCTTTCAACAGCGTTCCGGATCGATTGCCTTCCTCGGCTCTTGCTGCCAACAGATTCTTTGCGCCATCCCAAGCCAGTGACTGGGAGGGGGATACTCAAGCGGAAACGGACGTGGATGAACTGATCGAGCCAGATGGTCGGTCTTCTGCTGTTTCTTCCAACTCCTCAGCCAGGCGCATAACACCAGTTCGCGATCTTGGGAAATGCGCCCAAGACGAAGAGGCCAAGCATGCAGAAGACGAACTTTCTCGTGATAACATTGCGTCTATGCAGGCTGCCGCCACTCTATCATCACCGATATCGCAAAGACAACACATGCCAGCCCCTGGTCGAAGTACCGAGTGTTCTCAACACAACATGCAACAGCAAAGTCAAAACAAGCCAGCATCGCCCAGTCAACAGCGTCCACAAAACTATGATGCGGAGTCCTATATGTCTTTATCCTCAGAAGACGACGAACCTTCGAATCCCTCACCAACTTTCGAAACACAAGAAGATCGAAGTTTCTGTTTCAAGATGCGCCCGAAGCACATTGCAGTCACCGAAATCGTCGAAACCAGCTCTCTTGTGCCGACATCAGTATCTGCTGAAGATCCTCAGGTCAGCGTCAGTGAAGAGGAATCTTGGTCTGGCTTGTCGTCTGTGGACGAAGACTCTGGAGTACTCGCCCAGGACGACAATGCACCTCGAGGCAAGCCTAACGTCACCGACAAGTCTGATATCAGCCTGGTCGATGCCCCTGCGACCGAACCAATGGACTTGGACAAACCTGGCATGTCAAGTGACCTATCATCAATTTCCAGTCAAGAGTTTACTGGGTTCGATCTCTCTGAAGAAGCGCTGGACGACCCCTGTGATGTAGATACTGCCAGTGATTCGTCCGAGAGTGATTCGGATACAGCGATAGTGTCTTCTCCTACGCCAGCGGAAGAGGTGATCAAGGTTGCCGACACCGAGTCTACCAATGACTCTGAAGAGCCAGATTCCGAACCACAGAGTGAGGAAATCCACGTTGCGGTTGAAGACGACAGTTCGAGCCGAGTTGAAGAGACCACAGATTCCGAGGACCAAACTACGGAAGAGTCGACCGATCCCGAAGAAGGCGACTCAGCGAATTCATCGACGCCATCTGGTAACAGGTCTTCGCAAGCTTCGCCTCAAAAGGAGCAGAGCAAGGCATCGCCAGTTCAATGCACGCCACCTCAAACCAACAATTCTATCGCCAGCCCTTCCCACGGATGTTCCCTCCTAAAGAGCTCTGTGAAGAAACACATTTCGCAGAGGTCTTGGTCGAAATTGGCTCGGATTACCCAAAGCCCTCTCGCGTCGCCCAACGCTCACCGTTTGCAGCGCAAGGGAAGCAATGCTTCATCGCCCAGCACCCCGATTGCAAACAAAGTATTGAGCCGCATTGGGTCGAATACACGCGTTACTCCCTCACGAAGACCATTCTCAAGCCCCATCAATGGAGATGAAAATGGTCATCAAATTGAGTCGAGCCCCAATCTTGGGCCCAAGACTGCAGAATTAGAGCAAACGCCCTCATCAATGATGCCATCTGCTAATATTCATGCCATTGAAGCTACGACACCCCAATTGGGAGTTCGGCAAACGCCTCGAGAGGCACATGATGGTATGGATATCGACCAGCAAGATCCCAAAGAAGACTTGCCAGTTCCCTTTTCACAACAGAGCCCATGGGCAGAAAGCAAGCTATCCCAATACGCATCAATGGCCATGGACCGACTGCCTACGATCGCTGACGCCCAGGAATCTACTCCGCTGAACAAGACACACGATTCCTTTACGATGACATCTTCAGCACCCCAGACTCCCTGGACAGAAGAGACGGCCCGGATCCCCATGATGGGACAGACGCATATACCTGCCATTGCCGAGGAAGATCACATGGCAGTAGATGTGCCAAATACTCCTGAGGTGGCATTGAATGCCAATACTCAGTTGCAGAACGAGGCTCCGGTTATCACCCCAGCCCCAGTCGCTCGACCTGCTACGCCTGAACCACAGTTCTCTATCAAGTCATTCGCTTCGTTCATGTCACCTTATCCGGAAAGCCGCCCTCGTAAAGCCAGACGGGCCAGCTGGAGAGATTCAGGTTCTCGTCTTCCTAGCACACAAGGCATCTTGGCCTCGGCGACCAAGAACCCCTGGGAGCGAAGCAGTTCACAGCGCCGTGTGTCGTGGGCGCCTCTACCTCATGAAACTGAGGGACAGGAAAGCATTCCAGCAACCCCAACGCCTTTGGTAGTCCCAGCCCGCGCAGCGTCCCCTCCACCCACAACCCCAATCGAGGACCTCCCTACCGACGCCAAGTTCCGCAAGCACTTCAACGCTGTGGCCCGCCGAAGCAACATGGCCCATGGAAACGCCTACTACCAGCGTCTACTACCCTCGGAGTCACAGCGCACAATCGGAAGTCCCGAACCGGACGCCATGGCGGAGACGTTCCTCACGACCGACCAACTCCGACAGAAGCAGCAGCAGGACAACAACAACAACCAGCAGCACCACTTGGCGGATCACACTAAGAGTGACCGCGAGACGGATGAGTCACAGGATCCTCTGGACATGGTGGAGGACGTTTTCCGTGAGATGGGCGACTTTCTACAGAAGTGGGATGTGGACAACACCAAGACACCCCAACCCGCTCAGGGGCCACAAAGCCCTTGGTGAATGGTCGACCAACAAATGCACGTTTTTTAAGGGCGCTATGGAAAGCCTTGTTTTTCTCGGAAACTACGGCAAAGCACAGATATTAGGGGAAAAGGATTTGAAATGTCTTTTTTGGGTTTTGTGAATGAATTATTATTCACGTATTCGTCCGTCTGTCGGGACAAAGCATGTCAAGGAGTTCAGGGGGGATGAGGGCAAGGCAAAACGAAACGACACGATTGCATGACACGAGGATGGGTGTTTAACCCAACAATTGGGCGTTTTTGTAGGCAAAGATACCTCGAGTAGATCAATTTCTCGTTTCATATTCAAAAATAAGCTGCATAAGATTAAAAACTCTCTTCGCCTTTCACGTGGTTGAATAGTCGAAGCTCTAAAGTCGTGATACTACAAGCCTACGATTATCTTGAAACTACGTAAAAAGAAACCTTTGGACACCGCTACCTCGTAATATCAATGATGACGAAGAAGCAAAAAACCCTATTCTGGTCTCAGGGGGGAGCCATCAGAAACGTGCATCCCCTACGTTGCCTGTCAGAGCCCATGAGTGCGCGGTGCCGGAGCTGATTCGCCAGATGGCTCCCGCCGGGTATTATTTCCAACAGAACCAACCCTACGCCGCGAGGCAATATGCCAGGAACTGAATGATCCGAGTACGTTTCCTTCCAACACATCTCCCCGAGCCGCCAAGACAAGGGGAGAAAAGGGTACAAGAACAGCTGTCCGAGTACCTCTCAGCCCTGGACACACGCCCCCCATGGCAACCACGACTACTGAGGCGCAGGGCCGCCGCCATCTGGGGTCCCGGGGAGCACATGGCTGCGAGGGAGGCCTTTCTGTGGCCGGGTCGCGGATCGACGATGGTGCTCGATCGAGGGTGCGGTGAAGCTCAGCGGACGTTCCGGGTGGCAGGGAGATTAAACCGGTCGGTGAGGAACGAAGCCTAGAGTATTCCCAGTCCCAAGTCTCCGGGAAGGACAGGTACACCCTGGAGATGATCCTGTTCAGGGGGGAAACTCGACCTCCGTGTTGAAAGGTATGAGGCCAGGTGGTTGACGACGAACGTCTCAGGGCTGAATATCTCGGGGGGACGCCGGAGGAGCGACGGGTGGAGCACTCTGCCCGTCCAGTCCGGTCCCGGGACGGTATGCCTGCGCTGGAGGAGACAGCTTATTAGTCGGATCCGGGAGGGCGTGGCCCACGCAGCATCTCGTAGCAATCCTGCTGTTCCCTTTACCAGTAACTAGGGTTGTCATCTCTTGTCTCCTCTCTGTCACCAACTCCGACTAGGGTAGCCGCTGCAAGAAGCAAGCCCCATCTTCTAGAGTCAGACGACATTGAGCTTTGTGGGTTTGTACCCATCTGTTCCACCTTCATCTGCTCATGGAGGGCAGTCCGTGTGTGCTGGATCAGATAGAGGAGAAGGTTGAGGGTGGGGGGGACGTTGGGACCCGAGCATGATCGAGACCTTGCCCCTACTCCTGCGGATATCCAGATTTGAATCTCTGGGCGTCGGGCTGTGGG